>JAHZNJ010003625.1:0-17029 GCA_027744475.1 Lepidocyrtus cf. sotoi NNG-2020
CGCTCAAATTATATCAAATCCTTCAACGCTCTCCTCAATTCTCAATATTTTACTCCACATATTTTTCTGTCTCCCCTTTACATCACTCCACTCGCTCACTCCTTTCCTTTTTCCTTCCCTATTGACTCTGTCAATGAAAAACGAGGATAATAGACTTGCTTACAATGAATATATGACCCATAAATGAATTTTAATTCAAAAGGTGACTCTAGATTTTATGAATAAATATAATATAGAGATGAATGGATGAATCTACAACAACGATTATCATTTTTATACTATTTTGCTGATAAACGCGTACTCCCAACTAGATCCCCCATCATAACAAACGTGCATGCCAACCATAACAATATTTGTACGTGTACAAAATTCAACCCTTTTCCCTCCTGCTGAGAACGTATAAAGCCAAACGTATTAAAAATAATACAAAAAATCTCAGTAATTGAATATTATGTTGAATCAAAATGAATTTATCATCGTACATTGAGAAAGAACAAGTTGGGTAACAATCACTTTACTCAGAGGTTAATCTTTTGTCCGTCATCATGTACTTAATGTACGTGTTCGTTCAATCCGTTGTTGTTATTTATGAACTAAAACGGTGGAAAAGGTATAAGGCTTAATTTTTTAACTTGTTTAACAAGTCCCTTCATTATGATTAATTTTTAAAATGGATACCTAAAAACTTTGCATTTTAATTACACACGCTAGAGCAACTTTCCACAAGCCAGAGTCAAGCGTTTACTTTCTTGGAAACACGCTAAAACTCTGTAGAACAACATACAACCAGAGCATGATATTATGGGTTTAGGGGAAAGTCTTCAAACCAACAACAAAAACAAAATGCGTAGTGAAACAAATAAAGTAAACAAAGCAATCGAGCCTTGTTTTTGTAATCATGTAAACTCGCCGTGTTAATGAATGCAAATAATAATCAAGAAGATCAAGGAAAACTCATCATCTTCATCGTCATCATCATCATCGGCAGCGGCAGCAGCATCATCGTAGCTGGTACTTTAGAAACATCAGATACACAAGAACAGTGCTAATCAGAGGAGCAGGAGAGAAGAGAGACAAAGTTTATTTCCAAACTTGTTGTTTAGTTTAAGAACAAGAAAACTATAAAGTGTTTAGAAAGAAAGCAAAACAGCTACAAAAAAGTAATTATAAGGATTTATTCTTAACACAAAACTTTAGATAGAAAGAATAATAACCGTAGTAGTAGTAGCGGTATATATTCACTACTACTACTTAACTACAAAAGCGATATTTGGCACTGACTGGATCCTTTCATTTCCTCCAAAAATGTAGAGTTTAGAAGAGTAGGTAGCTCATCATCATCGTCAGCAGCAAGCCCAATCATCATCAACATCATCAACACTCTCTCTTATTATTACTTGTCAACACAACAGGGAAATGGAAAAGGGAAAGTATAAAAGAAAACGAAGACGAGAGAATCGACATTGATTGCTTTTGCAGAAAGGAAGATGAAAGTGAATTGAAAGAAAACCTGTAGTTTTTGGTGCAGGTTAGGTACCTACTTGAAAATCAAGGAAAGGCAGAAGATTCCTTCTCCTCACCTTCTAATAAAAGTAAACTCAAACTTCCTTTTTCCAACCTTCTTTCTTTAACCTAACAAACACCAACAACGAAGTAAAGAAGAGGTGAAAACAAACACGGGGAAGAGGAGAAAAAGGAAAATAAAGTTTTGTTTGCTCAGGCACAATTTAAGAAACGAAACGCCATCGTAATATACCCAACTCTAACAAAAATGAACAGAGAAGGGTTATGATGATGATATTAAGAAAGTTAAAAAGAAATTAAAACTAGTGCAATTGCCTTGCTCAGTTTAATAATGATTTTCCAGACAAAACAACTATCCCTGTGAGAAAGGAAAGCAAATGCTCCTTCAATGGATTTCTCCCCTGAGATTCTTCTCATTAAAACAACAACTATAAATGGAAGGAAGCTATTTAGTTTAAATGTTTCCGGTGATGTTTTCCCCATCAAAGTAAATAGCAGTTTTTAAAACAATGATGACTCCTACGATGGTTTCTGCATTTTTTTCCTTTTTAAAGCTGAATTCTTTTAATTCTTTGCGACGCCAACCTACCACCCACCCATTTACTGTTTCAAAGGCGTGTACATATTTATTTCCTAAAGGTAAAAGTTCAACTGCTCCAGCAGTCGTCACTTCAAAACAAATGGATACACGGATGAAGTTTTTTGCTGCTATTCCATCCCATCCATTCATTTTTATTCAGTGAATTCATGAGCCTTCTCCGTTTCCATCTATGTTTCATTGATGCTATCATATTTCATTGAGTTGTTTTTATTATTGTTGAGTAATGTGGTCTAAATGAGCACTTATATTTTTTCTTTCCTTTTACCCCTTTCCTTTTTTAAAATAATATAATAAAAAAATGTATCGGTATGCAACTACCGACGTGGGGCATAGCACAGCACGACGACATTCAGACGATATGACGGGAATTATTATTATTATAAAGTAGGAGCAGCAGACGGTGCACAGACCAAAAAGAGAGAGAAAATCCCGTCACAAGATGTTTGCTCTGTTCTTTTCCGTGAGGAATGCACAAACCTCCGGATAAATATTGTTTTTTACTAACAAAGTAACGTAGCTCTATATTAGAAGCGCACTCTGAATGAAATCCTCCGTTATTATTATCAAGATCGTTATTATTACAAAAAAAGAAAAAAAAAACATCTCTGAAGAGAAATGAATCTTAGAGTATAAATGCGTGGTGTGCGTAGCAAATGGTTGTGAATTTTTAAGAAGGGGACAGTATTCAAAGCAGCCTTGCTTACTAAAAAGATGCACTAGAGAGTAACCTTGCATTTAAAAATATTATTTTGTGTTTTTATTTTTGTTATATATGAAACTACGGAATTGGTATCTGCAAGTAGTTTAAAATGTATCCTTTTTTAAAATGTTTTATTAATTTTGCTAGATAACAATTACATCTCGTCAATCTGTCTACATTTTTGTATTTTGTCGGTAAAATAAAATACACAATACAAGAATGTTTTTTATTGTATAAAAAGCATTCTTGAAAACATTTTACTCAAAAATTCAGTTTATGTACCAGCCATCTACATTGCAATAATCAATATAAATTTGTGTGAAAGAAATAAAACAAATTTAATAGAAACAAGTAGAAAAGATGACGGGAAAAATTGAAAGAAATTTTGCAGAGATCGAAAAAAAATTGAAATGAATTGAAGACGGATGATATTTTAACACCAAAAGTATGAAACAGATGACAGCTGCTTCTTCACATTTATTCGGTAATAATGCAACATAAAAGTAGAAAAAAAACGAAGAAGAGAGGGGAGGGAGACTCAATCTAGCAAACACACTCACAAACAAATATACACAATAAATGTAATACATAGAGATGCTGTTGCTGTTATGTTGTGGAGTGAAAGGAAAAAATAGAAAATGACAAGGGGAAGAGTTAAAAAAAGACATGAAAATGAATTGCTATTATTATTGCAGTTATATTGCCGTTGTTTTACCATGGTGGCTTTGTGGTTTTTTACAGACTTTGTTCCCATTTACTCCAATCCTTTCTTGTCATAAATTGTTGTCACTTTTAAAATCTCTTTTTTTGGCCACAAAGTCATATATACACTATCCTCGTCTCGCTTACTCTCAGGTCGATTCTTTCTCCCATTTCAAAAGTCAACAGCAACAGAGCATAAATGGAGAAGACGAAGATGAAGAATAAAAAGGAGAGAATTAAGAAGAAGAGATAGCTTCCTGTGCCATGCCATGCCATGATGATGGGTGTTTTGTGTTGTGCGGAGAAGAAGAGCAAAGGATAAAAAAGGGAATGCGATTAGATCTTCTCTTATTCAGCGAGCATGTAATGTGCATCCTTGCTCCTTCCTTCCGCGTATATAATTTTTTTTATCTGTTTAACTCCTTCAAGAAATATCCTTTTAAAAGCAGGAAAATATGCTTATAAACAACAAGAATGAGCAGGAACAGAAAATATTTATGTCATAAAAGGATAATATGACTTTTACTCTTTTTATTATTATCTTCCATTTAAATCCCTCTTTATCTTGAGACTGACTTGCGGAAACTAGTGCAACAGAATCAGCAGCACACAATCAGTATTTTTTATAAAGCATGATAGCATTTTTATAGGAAAAATCTAAATCTCTGTTTTCCCTATCAAAATTATCTTCATATAAAAATGATCGTCTCATTTTCAGTTTTGAACTATCCTTCCTTATCCCCAGTTCGTTTCCCTCTTCATTTTCTCTCTCATTCTTTCGTGCACACGTTTAATAATGATTTCTGCATCAAAAATCTTTCATTATGAACTTTTCCCTTTTAATGCCGGAAGACATAAAGGACACGAAGACAGAAAGAGAGAGAGAGAGAGAGAGAGAAGAGAAGAACTAGCTGGTGTCTGACGACATTATACTTTACAATCATTCAAGCACATTTGCCAAGAAAATTTCCTCAGTTCTTTACATTTTTATTTTTGGAATAAAGCACCTTTTTTCTGCTTAAATATTCCTCTGTATTTTTTCACAACTAACTCCTCACAATATGTGCATCATCGTATAAAAAAGTATCATTTCATAATAATATTATATTTTTTAGAACACAGTAGAAAACTTTTACTAGCACTCGCGAGCTAGCGCGCACACACACACACACTCGTTCGTACACCGACGATCTGATCCTTCTCATTTTATTTTTCTTTTCCTCTTGTGTGACGGAGGACAGTCAAAAAGAATCTGTGACAATCTATAGAAAAAAGTCATATCTTGTTGTCTACGTCTCCCTTATTCGAGTGGTAATTTTTCTGTGAAAAAGAATTAAAACGGTATAATACAGTTGTGGAGTGGAAGGCAAGGGAAGATGATAGTGATACGATTATAGTAAGTGACGACAAAATGGGAAAAGAACGAACGAACGAACGCTACAACAAACCAAACTTTAATAATATCTTTCTCTTTTATTTCTCGGTAAGAAAAGAAGAGAAAAGGAGAAGCAGCTGTTGCACGCGTCATCAACGATAAAAATATTAATAATATGCACACATCTCACTTCCACATAGGTACACATGAGGTTGATATGTGAAGGATGTTGATCATAAAGAAAAAGAGATGCGAATATGAATATTATGAAGAATATTATTTTTGTGATGAGAGAGAGAGGAGAATATCTCTGAATATGACACAAAACAAGTCCCGATTTAAGAAAAACAAGTCAAACGGAACAGAACAGAAAATGGAAAGAAGAAGAAGAACAAGAAAGAAACTTCGTGTTTTCTTTTCCCTTCTTCGTTTTATAATATCAACAAAAAATGTCAACGAACACAGACGCTCATAATTCATCCTCATCGCCAACATCATCAACCTGATATTCCAAAAAAAAATCACCACCACCACCAGCACATATGCAATACGTACGCCAATAATGTATTTTTTTATTAAAAAATAAGGATTTCGTTTGGAACGGAGTTTCCAAAAATATGCATTTATTTTTTTGAGATTAGAAAACTGATTCGAGGGTAAAATGACTGTTTAAATGTTTTTTTGATGCTTCTATTTTATAAGGTAGAATTAAGATGGGCTGGGTTGCTACAGAAGAGAAAAGTATGGGGATTTAAGAATAGATACTTTCAACAACAGTGGGAAGAGAGATGATAACATTCATAATCCGTTCTATTATACGTTTAAAGCATATTTTGGATTATTATTATAACTGAAAATTTCGAGCAAGAAAAAGCGGGATATTTTTATTATTTGCTTACCTTGGAGCCTTGCTGTGAGTGATTTTGTGATGATGAGGAGGCGGAAGAAGGTGCATTAGCATTGTGACTACTGTTATTATTAAAGCCTGCACCACCACCACCACCGCCAGCACTACCGCCGCCAGCAGAGGAAACGGGAGAAGATCCTAACTGATTGTGAGGATGATGCTGTTGTTGAGTAATTTGGTTGTGATGAGGTGGGAGTTGAGGATTACTTGACTTAGTAGTGAAAATCTGTTCCCTCAACTTTTCCAGTTGATTAATCATTTGCGTCAATCTCTGCTCATTCTCTAGCAGGTTCTCATCCTCTTCCATGCCAACCAATGGAACTCCCATGTTTGCCAAACTGCATAAGAAATTACAAAAGAAGCGGATAATATAGCGTTTACTTAAATAATGAAAACTGATACTAAACAGTTTCTTTTATAATTAATGTCATACCTCTGTCCCATGTTCATTGACGCGGCTGCAGAAGGATTGGTGGAATTTGGGGAATTTCCAGAGCTTCGAATATGCCCACCACTTCCATTACTGTGAACGCCGGCAGCGGAACCGGGCATATTATTCGTAACGGATCCTCCACTTCCACAAAATTTCGATGTGAGTTTCCTCAAAACGTCGTCCATACTCTTTTTATGATTCTTTGAGTCAATGTTGTTGTTATTGTTGTTATTATTGTTGTTGTTGTGATTGGCTCCTCCATGACCAGAAGATTGGAAAGAGAAAGAGGAAGGACTTTTCCTTGACGATGAGTAACTATCGCTTGAGCGTCGACTATTTGCACTCTTTGCGTTGTTCATTTGTTGATATTTTGTGATCATATCTTCTCCATCTGAGTTTTGTGGTGTGCAGTAAGATCCTAAATCTGACAAATCTTCTTCATCCCCACTTTGATCACCATCAACGCCACCACCATGACCTTCATGACCGTGACTACTTCTTTGCCTTTGTCGGGGCCGGGAAAGTTGTTGAAGAAGCTGTTGGTTATTAATATGATGGTGTTGGGAGGAGGATCTTAGAGGGAGGCCAGCGTGGGGTAAACCGTCAATCATCATCATTTCCTCATCATCGCCAATTGCTTCGTCATCATCCTCCTCCGCCCGCTCCCCTATGTAATCCCTTTCATCTAAAACCATGCTTCCATCATCCTCATCAGTACTTCGAAGTCCAGTTGAGAGATCTTTGTTATTGTTAATAGTTTTATTACTGCTACTTGACCTTAAACTACTACTGTTTCTACTTATGTTACAACTACCACTACTACTCCGTCGACTTGTTTTGTTCTTTGGTGGATAATGCTGCGAATGAGTAGGATTATGATGATTTGGAAAGACTGAACTAGTGCCGGGAGTGGATAGATTTGTATTCTCACGGAAATCCATCCTTGTTTTTAGAAGGTTCACCATCACCTGAGATTCTTCATCTGAAGATGAGCCACCTTTCTCTGATGCACCCTTCTTATTGTTAGAGAGATTCGATTGGAAATTCATTGAAACGAGGGGATCCACTTCCTCGCCTTCCTCCTTCTGCTGTTGAAGAAGTCGTTGATGGTAAGGACGTTGCTGCTGCTCTTCCTTTTGTTGTTGTTGGAGGAGATGATGATGTTGTTGATACTGTTGCTCCTCGTCTCCGTCTTGCTCCGTTCCGCTAGAAGGAGATGATGATACTACAAAGGGTGTTCCTCTTTTGTTGTTTGATGCTGAGATTTGATTCGAATGCGCTCGCCCCACAACTCCTTGTTCTTCAGCTCCGCCTCCCTTTTGTGTTCGCTCTGCTGATTTTATTGAAGGAAGGAGGAATAATGGGAATGGGAATAGGCAGGCAGCAGCAAAAGAAAAGCAAAGTAAAAATACGAGTTAGATTCTTCATGATATAATATATTTAGAAACGAAATGATTGAGCTTTCCGTGCTGTACACTTTTACTTCATCGCAGCCTTGTTTATTTTGTATGACTTACCTCCTGCCTCTTCAAATTTATTCGGTGGAGACTTCCGTTTAGAACTCATCCTGATTCTTTATTTATGTAACGCAAAATATTCCGATTTAAGTCGCCGCGGTTGTATCCTACCTTATGATTAGGGGCAATGTGAGATTCTGTAAGTACAATACAAATTCCATTGTAAGTAAATTGCTTTTGTACATTTATCTTAAAAAAAATCAGTTTTCACTAGAAAAATCGTGGAGAAAATGTTTTATTTTATTGTATGATAAATTAAAGCATCTCACAACCTATGACGTTTCAAATAATTATTTATTTTTGAAAACATGATTTATGAAACATTAAAAGGGCTTGAAATATTAACTCGTTTTGTTAATTTTAACAAAATATTTCATATTGAAGGAAACTCTAGCATCATGCGTGTTAATTACTAGAGGTCTCATTCCATTCATGCATGTGACTTAATTCATGTACTTTGACTTATTATTTTTTTCTTACCCAAAGAGCAATGAATCAACCTGCCTTATCAAATAATAGGGAGCATTTACAATAAAACTTAATAACTGATTTACTGTTGAATTCCCAACTAACAAATAATGACAGAAAAATTTAGTATGTCATGCATATTGATGAGATTATTCAAAAGACGAATAAGAAAAAAGGATTAAAGAAAAAGAATAAAAAAAGATAAGGTGATGGTGCCGTGGAATGTCTAAAGAATAAATATCAATGATCATAAACAAATCAAGTAAAAATAAGTTAATAAGACGGGATTTTATACTCTGTTTTCAATTTTCCAACTAAAACAACTGCTCGCTTATTAATATTACAACGAAGACGACGACGTTCGGGTCAACATAACACGCCTATTAAATAACAATCAAACAACAGGAGACGGCAAACCAGCCAAATAAAATGTCTTAATATGAATATGCTTGTCTCATTGTGAAAAGCGTTCATGTTTAAATTAAGTAGAACTTCATTGGTTGTACGATTGGAGTAAGAAATAAAAATAAAAATTAATAATTAATATCAAACAACAAATACCTCCCATATATGCAGAAGAAAGAGAAATATAATGAAACAGAGTATTGAATCGACCAAATCGAATAATATTATTTTTATTATTATTCTCCTCGATCCTCCTCATCTTCATAAAAATCTCCACTTCGCTCCTGTTGTAACGAAAAGGGTAAAGAAAAGAAGGGAGAGAGATGAGAGAATGAGAAGGGAGAGAGTGGAAAACCTTGTAATTGTGAAATAGCTCTGTATAGTCATTTTTTACTTATCGTTTGATGATTTAAGAAGATATTATCAGGAAATCAAAGATCATTCTACTTTGGATCGATGGAACTTTTACCGTGCAATGTGTGTGTAAGTGAAATGAAGTGTTGGCGAGAAAAACAGATATTTTTGTACTTGTTCTGCTGTGTCCACAATTTTCAATTATACTCTAGTCAAATAATCATCAACACGATCGATATTCAAAATGTTTGTACGTAACAGTATCATCACACTAAAAAGGAGTTAGTCGGTTGTCCGTTGTACTGTACACGTCAAAGAATATTCAATATTCAATACTATTTATTCTACTAGTACAATTATGATGATGGCATTAAAACCGTGACAGCGTAGCAGTGTGCTGATGGTAAACTGGATCTACTCATATAACTTATTCTTTTTCTTGTAATCCATTTCTTCATTGCACAATAATAATAAAATGTAGTCATAGTCATCTCATCACGATGATAATCATAATTATTTCCATGGAGTAATATCGTTATGACCAGAAAAAAAGAGAGAAGCATGCCATATTTTTACTACGTGGAAAAGATCCGTGGCGCCACGGCGGTGAAAAATAGATGGATGGGTGCATCATTTATATTTTATTATAAAGTATCTATATATATATAATATGTGAACAAATGAAATTAAAAATATTCTCCTCAACAGTGTAATGTATAATCCTCATTCACAATAATTGGAGCTTTCAAGGAGTGACTAGAATATTTATTGGATTATCATTTCTTTTCTTTATTATATAAAATGCTATAAGATCTGTAATAATTATGTAATAGATTCGTAACTTTTCAATAATTTTCAAATCAAATCATATACAGAATCCATTGCGTATTTTTTAAGGAAAAATACTAACTATACATGAGTTAGATGATATTGGATCATGAGATGACGTGGAAGATGATTAGCTATTGTAGAAAGAACATTATAAGAAAAGATGCCGTAAGGATCTTTCATTTTCTTCTGCATAATTCTTATCTTCGTCTTTTTTAAACATAAATAATGAAATAATTGTTACGAATTATGAGAATTTCAAGACATTTTACTACCATCCCTTGGATTCTTTATGTCACGCCATATCACATCACGTTGATTGCTCAACTTTAGAAAGATAATTTTTTGATTACTGCACGCATTTCGTCTATTTTTTAAGAGTTGCTAAATTATTAAACGAAAGAAAATAAGGTGTGTTTCATAGTGAGTGAGGTGTAATCATTAAATGCTGTTGATATTACCTCATTTTGTTTTTTTGTCTAATCAAATAATATGTACAACGTAAAGTTATAAAAATAGTAGTAATAAGGTGGATATTTTTTTTTACTTGCAAATAAAATCATGGCCATATCATTTCTACAAATCATCCAGCAAAATAAATTTTTCGCATGAGCAGAGCATCACTCGTCATCATCCATCATAATATTCTGTATGAATCAGAAAAAATGATTTTAATTCCGCTTTTCTTTACTTTAATTGTACCTTCGTCTCATTATATACTTTTTTGTATTGTGATGAAACTCGACTGGACAACTATAAAAAATATTAGTGAAACCACGACGACGAAGTCTTCTGACCTTTGACTTTATTTCTCTTAATCTTTTCTACCTCTCCCATTAATAATCAAATAAAGTCTCGCACAGCATACTACTTCAAGATAAAAATGATTCTCTTCTTTTTCTTCTTCTTCTTCTGCACAAAACTGATAAATCTTTTTAGCCACATTAACAAACTACGTTGTGAAAGAAAAAGAATTTCTGCGTTTCACAATCTGTCCGTCCACCATAAAATTTCAGACTTTGTGATTTGATTACGTAGGAATGATTACCGAATAATTTTCTGACACTTACTATTGCGTAGAAGAAAAAGAGTCAGAAAAGGATTCCATATTGCAGTGAAAAATTATTTTGCGTTTATAATAAAGCACAACTCAGCACAGAACCTAGTAAAACTTTACTTTCCCATCCCACTGAAAGAAATTAAATTGCAGAAAAGTCTATTCTCAGATTAACGTGACTAAAATGTAAAAAGTTCGTGGAGAAAAAATAAAACAATTTCTTTTTCTTATTATTTAACTGGTTGTATATCGCCAAAACAGCGTAAGAAGGCTTGCAATAACGGCAATGGCTGAGAAATGGACAAAAAATAAAAATAGGCGCTTATCACTGATGCTCCTTTTTTGCTACTATCTCTAAAACATCATAATAATCGCTATCATGATGAAATTCACTTTTTGCACGTATTACGCATAACGAGAACGAGACACAGGAGTGAAAAGATTCTGGTCAAATGCTAACACTCACTCAACAGCATTCATTTTATAGACTGACGTTTAATGTATGCAACCCATCTTTAACTGCAAAACACTAATTTCCATTATTTTTTCCTCATCCATAATAATATCCATTTCGTTTTTGTTTTTTTTAAATCGAAGTTTTTTGCAAAAAGAGTTTTTCCTACCGTTCCAAAAACAAAAAAGCATTACTTTGGTACTTGAAAATATTTAAAGCCATCATACACCACAAAGTAATAAAGTGTAGCTCGTATTGAATGATTAATTCAGTTAAGTTGCCAAAATGGTTGCTTTTATTCTTGATTTTTAACGATCGGAAGCAGGATCAATTTTTAAGAACTTCCAAAGAAAAGGTTTGAAGCTAAATAGAGAAGTTGCTTGTAAAGGTCATTCACATTTTGACGAAAGTAGAAAAAAGAACTTGAAAGGTTTTTTTTGAGTAATTTTTTAAGAAAAATATTAACGAAGTCTTTCTAGACAAGGATTCGAAAATGCGCTGCATTGTTTTTGATAGCGATTATTATTATTTCTGCTGTTGCCATAAATACATCAAGAGAAAGATAATGGGCACAAGGAATCTGTTTATGAATGCCATATAATTTCTTAGAAACGAAAAAATTTCGAAAAAAGCATTATATTCATATATACATAGGAAGAAATAAAATGAAAATAACCTTTTTACATTCATTCACAAGGTAAGCAACCAAAACATACTATCCCATATAGTAATTTGATTTAGTTTGTTCTCCGTACAAAAATAAAATTTATATTTATTGGCAATAATGAACAAGATGCTTTGATGAGTGATGAGAAATTTGAAGAAGAATGACATCCTCTTCTTGCGATTTTGTCAGTAGAGTTCCACCCCCTTCTTTCGTTATCTCTCGTGGTTCAATTTTTATTTTTTTGCGATACCGATGTTTTAATATTTACCATACGCCCTTGCTGGGATGAGAAGAACTACAATATTATTGTTACTGCTGCTATGCTACAAAACCTAGTAGAGTGTGACTTACTTTTGTTTGGATTAAGATGACAAACGTGCGTGTTCTGCTTTTCTAAGCTTAACAACAGCAGTAGCACATAAAAATTACTTATCTGTCTTTGCAAAGAAAGAACTTTTTTGCCAACGACAGAATCTTTGCTGCTGTTGTAGAATGAAATGAAAATTTCTCTTCGAAGCAAACAGACTCAATTCAAAGAAATGATAACAATCTTTTTGTGTATACTTTACTGAATCATTTTACCGTTAACAAAAACTCTTCTTTACTTCAATTCCCTTCACTACATATGACATTTATTTGAATTTTTGCAAATTTACTACCACACAATATTATCATAATGATGACACAAAAGGATGGAAGAAAAAATAATACATAAACAAAAACAATCGCAAGAACAGCGACGTTTCTCTTTCGATTTGCATACACTTTAGCTTCAAGATTTTGTGAAATGCTTCATCATTTTTGAAAGAGTCAAGAAAATTCATTCTTATCACCATCATCATCATCATTTTCATCGTTCGAAATTTGTTTCTGTGGTTGTGGGAGCATAACGAAAGCAAGGCTTAAATAGTCCATGTTGAACTAAATGACAAAGGAGAAGAAATGGAGAGATAGAAAAAAAAGAAGGAAGAGGGAGATGCAACAAATGAAAAAGTATAAGAATAGCAATAATCATAATAATAATTGTCTTGGCAAATAATAATTATTGCCTCTTCCTTCTTCCTCTTCTTCTTCTTCACACACACACACACACACACAAAAGAAAAGGATGAGATCTTATTTGGCACCGTAGAGGAGGACGTGAATCATATTGTGCCAAAATGGTTGAGCACGTTTTCCCTTGTTTCATTAATAATAATACGTCGCCGTCATGATCATCAACATCATCTTCTTCATCTGTAGTAGTAGTAATAGAAATTGAAGTGGAAGAGTCTCATTCTTTCAATATAAGTTTGATTGGTTGCGTGTGTGCTCGCTCATCTTTTGAGTGAGAGCATTAGAAAAAATATGGCTATTATTATGCCTTATTTACAATGGAACTAATATTCTGATTTCTTCTTCTCCTCTTCCTCTTCTTCTTCGTATTTTTTTTCTTCTTCTCTTACAACATGAGTTTTTTTTTGTAATGCGCGAAAAGGATTTCTTCAAGGGAATTTTTTCTCTCTTCTTTTTCTTCTTCTGTTCAGAAGAGTTTAGTATTTAGTATTTTTGTTTAACTAGCACTCATATCTAAATGCAATCTGCTACGGCTGGCCGACAGCATACACATGAATAGTGTGTATGTGTGGAATGGGTCGACAAAGAAGATTAACAACAACGGCAGAGAGAAGACAGAGAGGAGGAGGAAGAAGAATAAAAAAAGTTGATTCCCTTTTCACATCACTTCTTCCCATATACATAGGTATATAATAATAAATATGAATATATTCATGCTCAATGTGACTGCGCTTGGAATTTATAATTTAAATAAGAAGAAGGTA
Organism: Lepidocyrtus cf. sotoi NNG-2020; assembly: GCA_027744475.1. NCBI lineage: Eukaryota > Metazoa > Arthropoda > Collembola > Entomobryomorpha > Entomobryidae > Lepidocyrtus > Lepidocyrtus cf. sotoi NNG-2020. Next base: position 13,813 of record JAHZNJ010003625.1, read on the forward strand.
TAAAAAAGAGGAATGAACGGCGAACAAAAAGAGAAGTCTTTTGAAATGTAGTTTTTTTCTTTTTAGTAGCGTTAGATATAGTTGTACTGAAAACACAAATGCACCAAGAGAGATGACTTTTATAATGAATCGGAGACAAAGTCGATTATTTAACGAGATATGATGTGTGACTTGCTGCGAGTTGATGAAGAGCTGGTTGCACCACCATCACAACAGCAGCAACACTTAACTGCTTCAAAAGTAAATTTTAATTCAGAGAATAACTTTTTTCTTAAAGAGAGCACAAAAGAGAGGATAATTTCTTTTTGCAGCAGCAAAGCGGTGAACTCAGACTCCCAGCCCACACTATACTCAACCCCACGTCTCCGTTTTTGTCAAAAACATAATAATAAAAATAAAACAAATCATACAAGATCATCTTAATTTAAGCTAAATGTTGGTTAATTTATGAATAGACGTATGACAAAAAATTCAGAAAAATTTTAAAATGAAGCTTCTCTGCATCTAAAATATTGCAGTAGTAGGAAGGAAAGAGGCTTGACGCCGTAATAAAATCTATAAATTTGATTAAAGTTTTGCAAATAAAAAATTAAATATGACGAAAGATGATACAAATAAATTTGTTTCCATCTGTGTTACCCAACAATTTTTATCTCGCATTCTACTTGTGACAGACCACAATACATATTATTATTATTGCTTTCTACTATTATATCAGAAACGTATGTACGTATAGTTCGTACACAAGATGAAAAAAAAATTAGAAGTAAGCAAAATGTTTCTTGTTTCTGATGCTGCCAAGAAAAATCTCGTTTGTATTATCTTCATCTCCCTCTCTTTCTCTGCATTTCCAAAATAGTAATATATTTATTACAAAAGTCATAAAATAAAATGTCCCATTTATGAGTGTCATAATTCATTTGTCTACAAGAAGAAGAACAGTGTACAGTGTAGTGTGTAGTAGTAAAAAACAGAAAAGAGAAAGAAAAGAGAAGAGAAGAAAACAGGATGTGTTTTTTCTTAACCGGTAAATATTCATAGGTTTTAACGATAACAAACCATTTCCTTTCCTGTGTGTTACTACACAATACTGCTCCTGTTTTGTAACTTTGACTAATTTTATCTTTGAGAAGAGAGAGAAAAAAGGTAAATCAGAATCCACATGTTATAAATATCATAAAAGAAAAAAAACCTGGATTTTTCAATTCTGTTTTAAAGAAAGAAATAGTGTAATCATTCTTACAAGCACATAGCACGTATTGCGTAACGTATTATGTCAGTAAGATAAAAACATGGATACCGTGAGCAATGCACTTGTTACGAAATCCTCATCATCATCATCATCTACACAAGATTTTGTACAACATTGTTTTCCTACACTTTTGCTTACTTTTTGATTTTGTATCCGCCTTTTGGGTGTCTTCCTTTTATTATCTCATTGTTATCATTATGGTGTATGGGATGAATGCTCCACAATACAATTGTTCTCTCTCCAATCCCCTTTCATTTCTATTTTTCTGCTCTTTTCCTTCCTATCTTCACAAACCAATGCTTTTGTGATGGTGATGTTGATGTTAGAGGCAATGAAGAATGGGAATGAAGCAGCAGCAGCTCTTCTCTGTTGCTTACTAATTGCTTTCCACCCGATCCTCATTAGCCCCATTGGTATCTCAAGTCTACACTTCTGTGAGTGAACGTATTAGATAGTAGGCTTTATAATTCTCATATTATAAAGCGTAAATGATAGAAATGATGATGATGATGACGATGATGATGATCTCCATTATTATTTTTATTAATAGTTACACACACACGTTCTTCCGTGTGAACACACAATGAAAGAAAACAACGGAATGAAAGACAAAAGTTCACCCAAGGAATTTCTCTCACTACTCACTCAACAACTTTCCAAATTGGCACTGGTGTTTAGCTGTTGACCCTCTGCCAAAAGGAATGTAATGCAAGGCAAGGCAGACAAGTATGAGAGGGAAGAAGGAAAGAGAATCAGACAAATATCTCATCAGTACTCATTGTCTTCCCCATAAATAAATGAAGTTAGAGATAGAGAGAAATAGTAAAAAGGAACTTTATCCAACCAGCTTCCTTTTTACTTCCTCTTGTTGCAGTACGGCTGCTGTTGCTGATGATGATGATGATGATAATCACCATTATTATTAACTATCAACTACTTCATACTAAAAATATTTTTATGTGAGAGTGAGAGCATGCCTTCACGTTTCTAAAAACCAGAAGCTTACTTAAGCACACGTTCGTATTTTACGTAACGAAACAAAATAAAAAAAAATAATCCAGACAGCCAAAGTCACAGGAATTGTTATAACCGTTTATTGTCGTAATGGCTTCTCTAAAAAAGCTCATTAGATTTGAAATACTGTTTGGAATACCAAGGAAAAATAAACACATGGTGCCCAAACTAGAATCTTAAAGGCTTGTGAGAGAGAGAAACAAATATGCACTACAAGACGAAAATATGAATTGTTATTATGAGACAACGAAGGAGTAAAATAATAATCCTCCTGGAATCTTAATGTGATGTTTGTGGTTCACTATCACGTTGACTGCATACCTTCATCATTCTTTTACTAACAATATCCCGTACGACATGATAGTCAAAAGACAAAGCGTAAGTCGGCTGCGGCTGTTTCCTTTCATAATGTCCCAACATTGCTTTACGGCTCCTTACACATAACTTCTTCTTACGGGGACAGTCGGCAATATGCTTTCATTTTAATAAGAACAATTACTATTGTTTATAACAAAACAGATAGAGAAATGATATTATCTTACATTAGTTATGAAATGATAAACTGCAAATGATGAAGTAAGGGATATTAAACAACAGTAAAGATGTATTCTCTTGCTTGCTCTCTTTCGTTTTAGTATTCCTTATGTAGTGTGCCTGCCCGCAGCCAGTTGTTTCGTTCTGGTGGGATAATTACTTGACATTTTTTATAGACTGTCATCAGCATGTACGCACGCACGTGGGTGCCTCCTACTTTATTTTTTTATAAAGAAGAAAAAGAATCTTCCTTCTTGGAAGGAATGAAGCAAAGAAGGAATGATGGCATGGCATGATGATGGCACGGCAGTGAAACTAGCTATTATTCTGAAACGATATAAAAATGATAAAATATTGTGACAGAGGATCATCTTTTTTGTTTTACGCTAGCTGAAGCAAAGTAAAAAAAGAAATGTT
>JAHZNJ010003626.1:0-10183 GCA_027744475.1 Lepidocyrtus cf. sotoi NNG-2020
CATTAACAGATGCGGCTACATGTTCGGAAAGGATGGAAAATTAGAACGTTTCAATAAAGAGATGCAGGACAGATTAGTCTCAGAAGTTATTGAGCCAATGGCATGTGATGGACTTCGTACAATAAGCGTAGCATACAAAGATTTCGTTCCCAACAAAACTGAAGAAAATCAAGTACAGATTGAAGGCGAGCCTGACTGGGACGATGAGGAAAACATCGTAAAGGATCTCACTTGCATTTGTGTTGTAGGTATTGAGGATCCTGTTCGACCTGAAGTAAGAACCGTTGTGTAATAGTTATTTAAGTATTTTTTTGTTCTAATTATTTTGGAGGGAAAAATATAACTATGCACTGTTTCTTTTTTTTCATGCTTCCATTTACCTACTTTTTTTCATTACTTAAGTGAATGCATGCATGTTAATACCTACACAAGAACATAATATTTTTTGTGTAAATTGTAAATGGATTTTATATTGTGTGTAAATTAGGTGAGTGAGAACCGGGAAGTTGTCGCTGTAACCGGTGATGGAACTAATGACGGCCCCGCATTGAAGAAAGCTGACGTTGGCTTTGCAATGGTACAAATTATATTGTCAATTATGCGCTTTTATCCAACTAAATATTATGCATAAATAGATTAGTCTGAATTGAAAATTTTATGTCAAAATTTCAGGGTATTGCTGGTACGGATGTAGCAAAGGAAGCCTCTGATATTATTCTGACTGATGACAACTTTTCCAGCATCGTCAAAGCCGTACTGTGGGGCCGAAATGTGTATGATAGCATTGCAAAATTTCTTCAGTTTCAGCTTACTGTAAACGTTGTTGCTGTTATTGTGGCCTTTACTGGAGCTCTTGCTGTTAGCATGAGTCCGCTTAAGGTTAGTGACAAGTTAAATTTAAAAGAAAACAGGACAAAACACAATAGAAATTATTTTGTTGTATTTACTTATCGTAATTTTGCATTGATTGTTTACAGGCAGTGCAAATGTTGTGGGTGAATCTTATTATGGACACTCTCGCTTCATTAGCCTTAGCTACAGAGCTGCCCACTCCAGATCTTCTTCTGAGGAAACCATACGGTCGTACAAAACCACTCATATCTCGAACAATGATGAAAAACATTTTAGGACAGGCCGTTTACCAGCTAACCGTTATATTCTGCCTTCTTTTTATCGGTCAGTTTTCTTATTTTTTGAAGACTGTTTTTATTATTCAATCTCCTTTGGGTTGTTGGGTCAGTTTTTGTTTATAACGTATGTGAAATATCTTTCTTAGGTCACGTTTTGTTGGATATTGATGATGGAACACGAATTGCGGAACCATCAGCTCATATGACAATGATCTTCAACACTTTTGTCATGATGACACTGTTCAATGAAATCAATGCAAGAAAAATTCACGGACAAAGGAACGTCTTTAAAGGCATCTTTACTAACCCTATTTTTTATGTAATCTGGGTCCTAACTGCAGGCTCGCAGGTAGTATTTATTCAAAATAACAAAGTGTTAAAATGGCTATATATTAGCAAAATCTCAATTAAAATATGTTTGCATTTCTTTAATGTTGTTTCCAGGTTATTATCGTTCAATGGGGTGGACCTGCTTTCTCAACAGCTCCATTGAGTGTGGAGCAATGGATGTGGTGCTTAGTGTTTGGTGTTGGTACTCTGATTTGGGGACAAGTGGTGACTACTATCCCAACAAGGAAACTTCCCAAAATTCTATCGTAAGAGGATATGATAAAGCGTTATAAATAACTAGTAAAAGTATGTGAAAGCGATTGCCATCCTAGTTTCTTTTCTAATTACACGTGTTTGTACTCAATCTATTTTTAAAGATGGGGACGAGGTCATCCAGAACAATTCACCGACGGCGTTACGCTCGGTGAAGAATATGATCCAGATGCAGATAAGAGGCGTAGCGCAGGCCAAATACTTTGGATTCGAGGACTGACTAGATTACAAACTCAGGTATGGTGTTTAACTTTGAAAATGATACGTTTTTCTATTATATGCTTAAGACTTACTAGAGAAGGTGTACCGCTAAAGGCGCGCTGTACAAACAAAGCTCAGTTCAAGTTAGGTAGCTATAAAAAGAACCTTTGAATAGCAAAATCGTCTCTGATGGTCAGTTGCATAACTTTTCTTTCTGATAAATATCTTTCGATTCTCTCACTTAATTAAAGTCTGTAGGTTGATTTCAATGCAAATAGTTTTGGGTTTATTTGATGGGATAAAATCTTACATTTCACAAATTCTTTTTTTTCAAGTCGTGTCTGGAATTTCGTTGTTGAAAACGATTTTTGTAATAGAGCTCCAGCTTTTTATTCTGTGGAAAGATATTTATTCTATTGTATAAAAACATGCATTAATTTTAAATGAGTTAGACTACAACGCTAAAAACTAGCCTGTTGAATTGATTGAATTAACAAAATTTTTGTAAATTGTAGTCTCAATTACAAAACAAAAGTAGCAACTCTCCATCAGAATCGACAGTAAGGTTCAGGAATTTCATAAATTTCACTTGACTTAAATCTATAAAATTTTCATACTTGTAGTATTTAGTTAGTTTTATTAGAAGAGAATAATAAAAAACAATCTTACAAAATAGATTTTAAAAAAAAAGTCAGGAAGATTTAATCAAGACTGAGTTAATTTAAGCTAGGAATAAACAAAAATTGCGCGTTTACATCCCTCCAAAACAATATTTAAAAAAATGTTATATAAAATTAATCAGGATAAAAGAAGGTCGTCGTTTAAAAAAATATATTTCCTTGGGGTTTGATCCCGTCGTCCGCGTGTAGTTAATCTTTATTATTCTTACGTGAAATCATTCTAATTTTGATTATATAAGGCGCATTTCATCATCAATATAATGAGATGTGCGTGTTTTACTACAATGGCTAAAGGGGCAATGAAATCCCTATGAATATGTTTCTTTATTTATTGAACTGGTTATTTATTAAATTACCCCTCTCTCTAAAATTCCTCTTCCTCTCCTCAACAAACTTTTGTACTCCCCTCAAAAAAACTCTCTCTCTCTCTATCTCTTTTTTCTCTCACTGGCCTTTCTTTATACTTTCTCTACTATTGTGTACTACTTTTTATTTGTTACTACCGTTTACTCTCACAACCTTGAACCTATATACTACTGCATTCACTTGTCACAAGAAGGTCTGTAAAACAGAGAATTTTCTTTCCTATTATATATTATATGAAAAGCACGTTTTTAATTATGGAGACTATTCTGCTCGAGAGAAAATAAGTATTTAAAAGTATCAAAGTTTATCAAAGACTTAAAGTAAATTTCGTTTTGATTCTCGAACTAAATGACAAATCTTAAATCCATGTGCATGCGTGTGGAGAAAGTCCTGTTTATGATGATTTGCTGTGACAAGCTGTGTCAGTAAAAAACGTACTACTACAACTGCTGTATACCAGTAGCCGACTCTGATGACTTCCAGTACCAGAGCTTATATAAATATTATATATCTCTCTATATATATATCTATATCAATATCTATTACGTTTATTCAATCTCTCATAAATTTATCTATCTATCTCTATATATATATATTTAATTGATGTCGTGGTGTCGTCAACTTCTACCACTGACAATGTTTACTTAACCGTTACTGTTGTATTATCGCTATATATATATTATAAACGATTCACTATATACTATACTATACTACTACTACTTACCACTATCTACTATATAACTATACATATTAAATTCTCTCTCATATCATATCATCTTTCTTGCAATAATGAATACTATTATGAATGATAATTATTCTCTCCTCCGTCCAACATCCAACTTATTATATAGTTGGACTCTATCATCTCAATTGAGTCGAGAGACATAGGGTCCTTTAAATGTCATGCCTGAAAAGATAAAAAAAATATTATCATCTCTCTCTCTCATCTTTTCTTTCTCTCTCTCTCTTCTCTCTATCTCTCTGTATGATTTGTATTCTTTCACAAAACTATAGTTAGATACCCACTCCACTCTCTTATTATCAGTCATTATAACATTTATATACTTATATTCTTGTGTTTATTAATTATTCGTCAACAACTTTTCTCCTCTTCAACTTCAAAGATAAACTGTTGTCTGTATTCTTCTATCTATCTTTTTATGCTTCTTCTTCTTATTCTGACTCTCTGTGTATGTCTGTAATACACCTCTTCTCTCTATCTTTTAAAATAGATGTTTGGTTTTTACTTTTATTTTTAAGTTTTTATATTGCTCTTTTATTCTCTCTCCAATTCTTCTTTATTTTACAAAAGAAACAATTCTATTGTTCTCGCGACTCTTCTCTCTCTTTCTCTATAGCTTGAAATAAGTTTTCTTTCCCTCACGTTTTAAAAGATTATTTTGCCTGAATGCTCAACTCTCTTAGAAACTTTCTCTTTTCTATTCATCATAAAATCGTTTTTCGTTAAACTCTTTCTATCTGATCTTTGTATTTATCTAATTTCTGCAGTAGTAATTTGCCTGCCCCTTTATTCTTCTTCTGTTGTATTTTTTCCGTGACACATTTTTAAAAAAAATATTGATAAGAAAGGGTCCTCGATGATTCTCATTCAATTAGTAATAGTGTCGTCATTTTCATGAGACATTCCAAATCTGAATATTATTATAGATATTTAACAAAAAACTGTTATTCGGCCCACTCTTGTTTGATTAGTACGTAATTGTAATTAATATAAGCAATAACTTCATAACAGTACAAGTACATCAGCATAATTTTATGTCTCTTCTTCGTACGTCTCAATTTACTTTCAATTAGTCTTGACAGAATATTCTTTCTTTAATTAACTGTTTAGACTTTTTCAATCATACAAATCATGATCATCTATGTACGTACTTACCCGTATAAATAGTCTTCTTCATTCACCTTTTCTTTGATAGATAATACACTGTGAAAGTCACTCTTTTAATGTCATCATTACGTACAAAATATAATAAGAGTATTAATAAAATAATTATCGGGTCATTAACATTAATAATCTTAATGAATGGAGCTTGCTATTTTAACTAGTGTGACAGTTATTTTTGTGGAAAAGTCAAATTCTTCTTCTTGGAGTCTTTTAGATTTTTATTATTTCGTAGTTGATGTTGTTGCAGTAAATTACAGTACGAATTGACTTGAAGTACTGGCGTTTGTGAGGGTTTTGGTTTTTTAACTGTTTAAAAAATGAGAAGGGAACTAAAATATTTTTATTATAACCGCGAAAACATTATCCAAACCCTTTTAACCTTTAAAATTGCTTCTTCTCCTCCTTTGCAAGTCTTTATTGGTATATGTTTGATGTTTCTTATTGTCTTATGTTGTGTTCGGTGTGAAAAATGATTACTTTCTTCGTTTCTATTATTAGTTTTTTGTTATTTTTCTTTTATGCATATATTTTCTTCATACATCTTATTTTTCAACGTATAATCATTAATAATATGATTACGATTATTAAAATTGAAATATTTCCCCTCTGAGAGAACAGACGCACTTTTCAATTTTCAATTAAAACAGATTAATTAAACTGCTTATCTCTGTTTATAGATAATGAAGAATTAATTATGTAGTGTGTACATGCATGCCAACTTAAAAAACTTCTCAATAAATTTCTCAGTACACAATAACGCTATAACGTCAGAAAAGTTGACATCATCAAAAACGAAGTATAGATCTGAATGGATATTGTGGAATCATATAAGATTTTTATTAATTACTTTCAATGAGTAATTATACAGTTGAAACATTATTCCAGTTGAAAAATAACATCTACAGAACGTCATGCCAAGCATAATATAGAGAAAATCAATAGATTATTTAGGTATTTTTAAATGTAAAATCTGAATTTTTCTGATTTTGTTTAAAGTTTCTATATTTCGGACGTTATGTCAATTGTTAGTAGTCATACATTTGGTAAAAACGAGATAATTTGACTTAAGTTACTAAAGAAGCTCATAAAACGGTGTAAGTTGTTGGCAAATCTACATAGCAAAATGTGTTTCGAGACAAAAACATTTTGTAAGGTGTTTATGATTGAGTTCTTGTATGAACCTATGAACGTTGTGAAAAGCAATGTAATGTATTGTAACGTTGTTACAAATTGAAAGTTTTATTGATGGTGCTTTTATAGCTTAGGCGAAACATGTGTCAAATCGCTGTTGTTCTTGTTGTCGTTAATGTTGTTGTTAGGTCGCAGGGAAAGGGGCAATAGTGACTGCTCTTTATTACTATTATATGATTATATTTATGTCTCCTGAAAGAAATATATATATCTGGATAAGAGTATATATTTGCTGTCGCTGTCGTCATAATACTTATCTAAGCCGTTCTCGTTTTATCGTTACTATATAATATATAAATTGTTGATGTTGTTAATGTCTATTTATATATATATACCTTATAAGAAAGTTGTTGTGTTTGTACTCGTACTCTCTCTCTACTGTCAATTATATATTCGTACTTTCTCTCTTGTATGTGATAAAAATACTTACTTGCCAATATATATTAATGTCGATATTATTATTCTTCTCCTTCGTAAAGTTTTTCCATTCCATGTAGCTTTGTGATGTAACTTTTTGTCCCTTTTATAAATCTTCAAAATACTTATTTATGTATTAGTACTGTTAAATTGCTTTCCTTCCGTATGCAAATGTACCTCTCAAGAACATTACCTAATTTCTGATGCGCATTTATGAAAATACACAAAAAGTTATGTATTATTATTACCTGTGTCGTAGAACCAAAACCCTTATCTTATACCAATAATACTTTTCCTCTTCTTCTCACCGACTACAATAGAAGTAGGTATATTATTATTATCTAGTATATGAGCAGAATTGAGGATAATGTATTGATTGATAACATTTTGTAATGTTATCGTATTTTCCCCTTCTTAGATGTTCTTATTATTAATATCCTTCAATTTGTTGAAGTATGAATGAAAATTTTAGTCACCCTTTCTCAATCGCCTATTCTTATCATCTTGCCAATTCATCACACATTTTTCACAAAAGGAAAATTTATAGGAAGTGTAATTCATTTTCACGTAGCCCAGTTTATAAATGAAAAGTGTAATTAATAATGAGCCTACGTAATCAATGTGTGAATTTGGAATTTGAGCTCCACAAATGGTAGTACTATACTAAAAAACAAACATACCTACCATCACATGCAAAGTCTCCAAATACTGTACTAATTTATTTGTGTGTCTTAATTGTTGTTTGACTGAACAATTAATTTTCATTTGTTTGCTGTTTCCATTTACAATCCTCCAACACAAACTCTTTATAAATGCTTGATTGAAAATGTTTTACTTTAAGTCAGAGTAATGTTTTCTTTCATTTCCAACAATCGCTGGGGTAAAATTCCAAATTTAGTCTGAAAAGATTGAAACAAAACATAATATGATTGATGTCTGGTCCAATAAATATGTAGAATATTCAAGTAAATTTCATGTACCAGTGCCATTTTTATAAATTCTAAAATAGTAGAATAGAATAATCCGTGTTGGTTTGGGAGTTTTTGTATAGTTTTTAGATTGATTTGAGTAAAGTAGACGTAGAGTAGCGTTTGTTGTAGAATACCGTATACGATGATATAGTCCACAAAAATTTCAAAATTAGTCTTTCTAGTGCCGCATTAATTAATTGCTAGATTTTACCTACTTATTAATGGCTACAATAATGAGGTTACGGCAGAGTTTGAAAAGTGTAAAAAAAGTAAATTGGTTGATGACATGAGTTCTTGCAGTGTATTATTATTACTAGACTGTAGTCATGGACTTGGACCTCTACTCTACTACTAAAATAGAATCATGATGATTGATGAAAAGATGTTGATTAATGACAGACGCATTATTGACTAGGGCAGAAACTGACAGAAACAAATTTTTCAAAGAAAGAATTTTGAAGGCCTGTTCATGACAAAGTTTAGAAAAGGTAAAAAATAAACACGTCGCGTTTAAAAAACTTACATCCGCAAGTACTACAGAAAGGGTGAAAAAAAGAAAGTTTTTTTCTTGAAGAAAACACACCGACAAAAATATATTACCTACCTACACAAATATGTATATAAATACCTAGTTGATCGCACAATCGACTTTTTCAATTTCAAAAACTCTTTTTACACACCTGCTTGTCGCCTTGTCACTCTTTTTTGTACGTAAATCATTGAATGAATCGCTATTTTTAAAAAAATACAAAACAAAGCAAAACAATTACAATCCTTCTTCTCTCACGTTATTTTTTTTAATTTGGACTGTTTTATTCAAGCATGCTAAAAAGGTGCTGATGATGATGTTGTCACAGAGGAAGTACTTGTCCTCTCTCCTTTTTCATTTTTAATTGTAAAGTTTTATATACATAATTATGTTTATGTAGTTTCCAGTGGGAGGTATAAATAGCGTTCATTTAAAGTAGTACCTTTATTTCTTTTTTTAAATAGCCATTCTAAAGCATGCTTTTTCAAATAGAAGTAGAATTTTTTGAAAAAAAGTAGTGTCCTTAATAGTCGTTTCAGTTCTTTAGTCGCCCCGAGAAAAAAATTGTTTTTATTATTATGAGTACATATTGTATAGTGCAAGTGCCCTTTCAGCTGGTATTGTAGGAACGCGCTATTTGCTTATATAGTCATTTTTTGGTGATTGTATCTCATATCAGTAACTAACTAGTTTCTTTATATAATAATAATAATGATAATATGCCACATTTTTTATTACGGAGAGTTGCTAAAGGGGCACATGGATTGCACACTTTCAATATAATATGCTATAAATAAACTCTTTTTGGGAAACTTCCACCTTCTATATACTTCCTGTGTGGCGAAAGGGGATTTTAAAGAAGTTTTGAATGTGTCTCTGACAACAGGAAGGGAATAGTAAATAAAACGAGGGGAGTGGACAATTAGAGGGAGAGAATAGGAATATTATTATTAAACGAAGGAAAAAATTAAATTTTGCCAAAAGATTTTTATATTAGTCCGGAAACAATCTTAAGATATGAAATGTGTAGATAAGTTAGAAAAGGTTACAAAAACAAAAAAAATAAAATAAAAAAAAAATGGATCAGAAAACCTTTCCTGATGCCTCTCTGTCCCAATGTCCTATTTTCAGCTGAGAGTGATAAGAGCATTCAAATCCACATTGGAGGATATGGAGGAGAAGAGATCTGTGCATAGTTTACACAGCTTGCACAGTCTTCGAAGTTCTCGAAGCCATCCAGGCCTTCGTCCCATGTCAGATATCAGCTATATTGATGAAGACCCGACGAAAACTCCATCTCCTCTTACTGAAGGTCAAAAGTCGGGTGGTGCTGGTGGAGGAGGAAACCAGCTCCCTAGACATGGGACCATGGGAAGAGAGGATCATCGTAATGTCCGTTGGACCAATTCTGAGATCCGCCCTTCAACTCAGAGCAACCTCAGTCCACATCGTCACATCAGTCGTACTCTAATTCCAGAATTACCTAAATTAGTGCACGAAACCAGTATATAAAAAAACGATTATCTTCTTTCTAAGGCGAGATAAATCAAATCAAGGTAGCAGCAGCAGCAGAAGAATTTACTGAAAGGGCACACACATGCACAACAGTCATGTAATAATGTAGCTGCTTTATCGATGCAATACTGTTTTACTGAAAATCTTCTGCGGAATCATTACTTTTAATTATAATTAGACGAAATCTTAGATTTATAGATTACGAGCAAGTTCTATTGATACAAAGGTTGTAAAATAATATGTTTAACGTAAAAACGAGAATTTAATTAGCCGTACCTACTTAATACTATTTTTCTTCGTCGTGTTTATAAATAGAATACTACGACACTGTCTTCTTCCTTAATGAATCAAGCTGTGAGCAACAACAAAGCACCATTAAAGTAATTAAAACATTAATACATATAAATTAATACATAATATTAATAACGACGAATCTTACAATGTTCGGTCTTCCTACTTTTAGATTTAGGCACATATTATTCTTACAATCAAACAAAGTATGTAGTATCTTCCTCTGCAATCCTGTTGAATCATGCTGTCGTTAAAATTATCTTTCTCCTTCTTTTGCTATAGTTATCTTCTTCTATCATAAGAAGCTGCGCGCTGTATCAGTAGCTTTTCCATTTTAAAGACTATCTATTTTATCGAAAGGTCAAACTTCATCTTACAAAAGA
>JAHZNJ010003627.1:0-10165 GCA_027744475.1 Lepidocyrtus cf. sotoi NNG-2020
AATATGCGTGGCACGACACATGACTATGACGGGTGCTTACAATGACATAAATTCTCTTTTTTAATGAAGAAAAGATGCTGATGATGAGGATGGTGAAGCTTCTTTAGCAGTAAAGAGCACTTGCTCCACGTCAACAATTGGTTAAAAGAGTTAATTCACAGTTGAGGGCTGAGTCCTTCGTTTCCATTAGAGTTGTTTACAATGCACTTCAAATAAATCATCTTTATTATCATTGGTAATTGCCGGGTTCATGAAGTTAAGCGTTGTCATTATCCGGTGGAAAAACTTTCTTCTTTTTTGCTAAATACGACATGAGCCAAGCTTTGCTTTGTTATCTCGCGGTCGCGGCAGAGATGGGCCTATTATTAGAAAGGAAAGAGATAAGATGTGAAAGGGACAATGCAATGCTGCAATGCAAAAATTATAGTAATTTGGAGCACGATTTCGCTATTTTTGCGGAGTGCAGAAGGCACATTAATGCTCATGATTTTTCAGAGAGATTTTTTGGCAAATATCATCATTATAAGAAAGAAAAGAGCGAAAAGAAAATGAAATTTTTGACAATAGTAGCATTGTTTTATTGATATATGAAAAGTAAATAATAGCGATTATCGTAGTCCCTTCACACCACAATGCCACCAACAACGTTCGTTCGGTTCGTCATGCAATTTTGGTGTGTGATATGATGTGAGCTGTTTTCTTGTGAAATCCACGTTTCACATTTATTTGATGATGACGTCTTGATTGAAGTGAAATATGAGGGGCGACAAAAATTATCTTCAACCGCCACCAAAGGAGATCCTTAATCCAAATTAAAGAGTATTATTTTTTCATGGTGGTGGTAGGATGTTTTCTGTCCACTCACCACCACCACCACTATTTTGTATATTTTATTGAGCTGCTGTTGTGAAAGCTAATGAAATGAATTGCACCTTTTTTTGAGAGTGCAATTATTGTGGGAAAAAGTAAAAGAAAGAGTGGCAATATTTCCACGATATGTACACACATATACGGCAATTTAGCAAAGTGGCCTGTTTTCATTTTTTTCGAAAAGGAAAATTATTTCATGAGGACTATTCGTTCGTTGTAATAATTGTGGTAGTCGTGAGTGAGATGGTCACTTTTCTTTCCTAAGAAGTTTTTTCTTTCTTTCGTCCATTAAAGGACTTTTTTCAAGCCGAAACAGACTTTCCTCTCCTAAGTTTCACCTTCGTTTTAGGACAATTTTTGGATCTCTCTGCACGACTGAATTTTGCAAAACATTTTCCATTTACCACTTGCACTCGCCCGCCCGCCACACATATTTGGTTATGACTGATTATAAAATTAAAAGGAGAAGATAAATTTCGCTGTGCTGTAAGTAATTTTCCTGTGACTCGCGACTGCAAGAGAAATTTGCTTCTAGCTTTCATTCTGTTTTTAAGATAAGAAGGAAAACCTAAAAGGTAAAGAAGACTAAAAAAGACATGATAAAGCTATGCCGTCTTGCCGTCTCGTCGTTATTTCATTGCTTCTGGTGCTTCTGCTGCTGCTGCTGATTGATGCTTTTTGATGGTAAAAGTGTGTCAATTTGACACTCGCTTTGCATACAAATCCAATTCACCTTCTACGATTTTTTGAGGACACGTACTAACGATAAGTAAGTAAACGTAACCCACAAACTGTGTGTGAAGTGCGAGAGAAGAGAAAGAATAGGAAAAGAAGAAGAAAGGCTATTGTAATTCTAAACGAAAGAAAATTCTGTTGTTGACTTTGGCTTTTTTGGAGTTGCTTGTTAGCATTTACCACCTTCCGCAGCAGCAACGGCAGCAGTTGTAACGTAACGAGAGAGACAAACAGTGCTGAAGTAGCATCGTTATCGTTATCATGAAATCATGCTAAACATTATTAATATATAATGGATTTTTGCCGATAGGGTTTGCAACGTGGCACCTGGCGAAAAGCGAAAGAAAGGACGAGACGAGATGTTGTTAGTAAGGTACATAATATTCTGTATTGGCTGGTAAGTAAGAAGAGTGGATGGAAAAATCATATGAATAAATAATATTTCCAATTGAACTTGTTTCCTACAGGAAAAGAAAAAAAGTGCTAATATAAATAGACATTCAATCACCGAAAGAATTTACTAGATTTTGAATTTGATTTGGGCGATTCACAGAACTTTGTCTCACACTGCTTTTGACTGCAAAGTTTACAATTAAAGCGTAAAGCTTCCTAAGAAGATTGTATTTTATGATAATCCCATTGGTGATGGATTATCTTCAAGTTAAAAAAGATAAATCAATGATAAACTCGATGGTAATTACATGTTTTGGTAAAAATTTGAATAGCATGTTGATGAATTATGTAGCTTGTACAATGCGCAATTTTGTACTTTTTTTGAGATTATAGGAAAACTTTTACAAAAACAAACTGAACTTCTACCCAAAGCTTTGAGTTGTTTGATGTATGAAATACGGTTGTGTGAATAAATTGCAGTGCAGAAGAATATTCTTTGTTGGCACAATTATAGAAAATGAAAAACCTAGATAGATAAACAGTGCCATTTTGATAAATACTACGTGCTTTCGTAGCTAATTGTTATCTATTGAGTAAGATTGGCAAGATATCCCTTCTTCCTTTCTTCTGCTTCTAATCTGGGTTACGTTCTTTGGTAAATAAGGTAAACATTGATAAGCAAGTTGAATAGAAGAGAAGCCTCAATGCTTTTATACCGGAAACCGGAAGATGTAATTGTAATTGTTTGCCAATGAGAGAGTCATCATTATTATTCCCTTTTACAAAGAAATTCTTCAAAGAAAATGCTGCTGATGAAGATGAAGCGATGTTTCGTTGTTGTATTTCTCTTTTCGTTGTAATGAAACTTGCAAAGTGCAAGCAGGTAATGGAAAGTAATCTCTAAAAAATGTTGTAAACGCTCATAATTCATAACTGTTGTGTTGTATGTAATTCGTAATTCTGTAATAAAAATTCTGTAATGTACATTACCTGTTCAGTTTCCTCAAGGGGAAAAGTTAGTTAGACATGAGCAGCTTGCAGAGAAACTGATGTAAAAGTTATTATGAGAGATGAGATGAAATGTACAAAACCATGTCGAAAGTTAAAATTTCACAACGTACCAGAATAAAACATGCCGTAAAGGTAAGCACACTTGCTAAAGAAGAAAAGTTTTTCCCCATCACACTAATTAATTTTTGAGCAAACATAACTTTTAAATTTTGGCATATTGGTTTAGTGAAGTGCGTCGCTCTCCAAATTTGAATTCCTTTTTCCGCTTCATCATTCATGTTTTAAAGCTAGAAGAAAGAAAATTCTAAATAAAATCAAAATATCTATCAAATCATCATTTCATGCCACAAATGTTCTGCGCTTTGTTCATAATCTGAATAAAAATTGTGTTCGTTTGAAATTAGTCTAAACTTTAATCTTATTAAAGTAATCTGATTCAAAAAAGGATTACCACAGCTTACATTGCATTGTTATTGTTAGGAATATATTATGATGATTAAGATCAAGGTTGTTTTTGCTGTTGAGTAAGGTTTTTAACGTTGACCTTATCCTTCTTACCTGTCTGCATCCTGCATTTCATCTCAACAAAGAAAGATGAGGTGCAGTAATCAAATCATATTTTCAATTTTCTGTCTTGATAAATCTTTTTAAAAAATTTTTAAACCATTTTTCCTTTTTAATTACCACCTACCTCTCACCGTACGTCATTCATTGTTAGATATTTTATTTTGAAAAATAAAAAATTCTAAAAAATGCAAATTTTCTTTTCTGCTTCTGGTGAATTTCAGTAAAAGCTTAAATTTCAGCCACAAACAAACGTAGCTTTAGAGAGTTGCTTTGCTAGCAATAGTTACGAGAATGATGATGAGTAATAATATATTTAATTGAGTAAGTGTGAGAAATGAGAAATGCCTACTCGTTACCATACAGTACATTAAAGGTAAAATTTTGAAACTTTAAAATCATATATAGGTATATACTATGTACATCAAATCGACCTAAAATGAAAATCTAAACTAAACTATGTAATCACTCCCTCGCTTTTATAACACGATTAAGTTAATTAGACGAAGTGTAATAATCATAGGATTAAAGATGATGATGATGATGAGTGAGTGTGCTCATAAAACACATTGCGATGATACCTAATCAAAAATTATATTAATGAAACATTATTATAAACAGGAGCAGAAGTATATAAATCTTGAATTGTTGAAGGAAAATTAGTTTAAATGAGGGAGAGAATGAGAGGAATATTTGGGCTCCATATTCACTCTTCAATTTTATTCTTAAACTACGATGATGATGGATTGTTCGCAGTTTGCTCATACTAAATCCCCTGCAGTAATACACTAAATTGCAATTTTACATTTCTAGTTAGGTATTTTTCCTTCTTATGGCTTTTTAAGAAGTATATAAATTCTAATTCTAAATTGTTTGATAGTATTTTTTATCTATATTTTTTGACCATGTGGGCCTACGGTTACAATTGAGTGCGAAACGAGGTTCAACCTAGTTGTATATTTCTCTTTTTCTTTCTCTCTCTCTCCCTCTCTGTTTGCAAGAAAGCTTAGTTATTGATTCAATGATGAAGTAGGGCGATACGCTTCAAATACACAATATAATATTATGAAGCAGTGCAGTGCAATTTGAAGGAAGAACTGAAAGAAGAAGAAGAGGAATGCAGAAGTGCACTGCTGCTGTGCACTGCAAAATAACATCTTTTTATTTAAAGAATTAACTCTATTTAGAGAAGAAAGAAAGAAAGAAAAAATGCATTCATTTCACTTCAATTCCTTCAAATATGGTTCAAAATTGACTAGGATTAAAAAATAAAAGATTGGATGATGAGCTTTTGCTTCTATTTAGGTAAAGATGAGCCAATAAATATTGGGAAAAAGAATTACAATCCAATCATTCACTATCAATATGTCTGTGTTTAATAATAAAGAAAGAAAAACAAGATTTTTTCTTCTCTCTCCGTCACACGCTGTGCTGCTTAAATACAGAAAAAAACCATTAGAAAATGAATTGATGTTGTGTTGTTGCTGTTATCCTTGGAAGGAAAAGTCAAAAGTCATGAGTCATGTCATATTTAGTGCGTCACATCAAGAAAGAAAACTTTTTTGTTTGGGGAAGAAGATGAGATTGAAAAAGGTAGAGAGAGAAAGGCGCAAAATGATAAAGTTATAAATAAAAAGTTTGGTGATGATGATGAGGTGAATATTGTATGAATTGAAGTTGTTTTGGTCGGATGATGATAAAGATCTGCTGAGTGAAGATGAAGGTAAAAAAGGTGAAAGGTTACATTTTCTTACTCGCAGTTTTTCCTCATACGACACGACACTATTTTTTACTACTAGTAAGGTGGTTTTACTTCTATTTATCTATGATGGTTTTTATATTGAAGTTGATTGTTGTTGACAATGCATTATCAATGAGGAAATGAAAATGGGAGAGAAGATGAAGATGAAAACACGGAAATAAAAGAGTGGAAAGTTTGTTGTGAAAAAAGTGGGACTCGGTTTGGTACCTCACTCACAGTCACACACTAGCTCGCTATTTTTACTTGTTTTTTACTATAGGATTTGCTGTACACTTGTCTTGAACGTACAGTCAAGGGTTACAAGACAAGTGAATTGACAGATCGTAAAAAAGGTTTCGAGTTTGTAAAACATTGGCCAAGAGGGGACCGTAAAGAAAAAGAAAGAAGGATGCTAACATAATAAATAAAATTTTCACTTTAGGAGGAGTAGGAAAAAAGAAAAAATAAGGAGGGTCGTATGTAAATGAAATTATTATTACTGAAAATGAAAAGTAATTTATGAATGCAGTTTTCCCAGTGACAGAAAAATGTGCTTTCTGTGTTAAATGGAAATTGCAACGAGGATAAAGTCCATTAGCCGATAATTTTTAACTGCTGCTTTCCTTTTTTGTTTGGCTCTTTGCTATTGTTGATTTTTAAAAATAATTAAGTTAAGGTTATATTATATTATCTTACGAGTTAATTGCAAATCAATTCGTTAGATCTATTGCAACTGTGACACAAGTTTACTTAAATTTTGTATATCGATCATGAAGCCATTCAATGCATATATTCGTCCATTTTTTGTAAAATGTTACTATTTCATACGATCCAATTTGTCGATAGATACATGGTCTAGCTTAAAAATGATCCACTGTGAAAATTCGAAGGAATCGCCTTCGTTTGCAATTCTTCATAAATGCAGCTTTTCCTTGATTATTTCCTGTTATATTGTTGTGGCGGAGCCTGATTTCTACCATTCGCAAAATTTTTCTTTCTTTTCAATGTCAAGGCTATTACGGGAATCAAAACAAACAAACTCTATCAAAAACTTCATTATAAAAATTAATAAAATTAGTTAAATTATCAGCCACATTATTACAATAATTACAAAAATCATAGGCCTGGCTGAAAAAAATTAGTTTGACATTGAAAACAAGTTCAATCACACTTAAATCTCAGTTTAATCACACTTAATCACACTTACCCTTATTAAATCTTCCATGTTCATAATCAAAAACTCCCAGAAAAAATGACAAAGACGTCTTTCTTCTAGCACGTCATAGCTAGCCAACCGTAGTTAAGTGAATGCTGTGACGCTGTCGAGATGGAGTTATTCGCAAAGCGTTTTCTGTTCCGACGCTGCTGCTGCTGATTCTCTTGAAATTTTGTCGCAAGTACATTTTTACTTTTACTGAATTTAAAAGGCATCATCCGCATGTGAATAATAATCTCATTCCAAATTAAAACAAAACTATACGCGAAGGAGCCCGATCTAAAGTATAGTTAGGCACGAATTTATTTTGGCGTACCATGTCTCATACCAAATTTATAATGAAACTCTTGGCATGTCATTCACATCGCAATTTGCAACGTTCCTCGTTTGTTGTGGTACTACACAAGAATGCTTACAGACAGCTCCATCTCAAAAGCAAAAAATAATAGTCCATAGTCCAATCCTCATATCCTTACTCAGCGAAACGATTCTTCAACTTGACTTTTTTGGCTGGTTATTTGCCAATCTCTTGTTCATGCTGGTCGGTCTCTCTCATTCTTTTTTTCTCGAAAAGCCAATGCACTTTTATTATTCTCCTTTTGATTGCTCTGATGCTGATGATGTTATGAATGGGAGAGAGTTTCTGTGTGTTGTAGAGCTCTCCTCAGCATTTTGTTATAAACTGACATTTCGCGAATTACTATGATTATACGGTGACCGTGCGTGTAGCCAGTACAGTTTTATTATTCGCTTCCTTTTTTACTTTGATTCCTCGACTCGACACTCAACGAAACGAGGGAAAAAAGCGGATGGTACATGGATACTAAGCTTGTACTTTGTACAGTAAAATAACAACAGTTTTTTATGCTGTGTTATTCCTCATAAACAAGTTCATGTACTGAATATTATCATCATCATTCAAATTATCATTTTATTAGAAGAATATCATCAATGCAGCTATGCATAGAAAAAGCATGATATTTTGCAATACCTCTTTCTTCTTTTGAGTTTGTTACTTTCTTGATGACTTGCCCTTTCGTACATGAAAAATCCCTAGAAAAACTTAAAATGCGAATTTGTAGAAAAAGGTAGGTAGATATTCTTGTCATGCCGGTTGGTCTGTTGCTTTTGTTGTTGTTGTTGCAAAAGTAACAGAAGGCAAACTCGAAATTATTAAGAGAACAGGGAAAGATTCAATGTGAACATTTTTACGAGAGAAGGAAATGGAAATTCACTGAGACAAAGAAAAGTGGACGAATGCAAGGAAACTGCTCACTAATTAAAATTATTAAGTTGATTACATCCCATTCTTTTTCTTTAGTAAAGCAAATACTGAGAAATATTTGTTTTTGATATTTTTTTAAAAGAGTGTAAAGTGGGATTGGATGGAATATTGTAGGAAGGAATAGGTTTAGGTTGTTTTGATTTCAATCCCATCGTCATAATTGCAACATCGCATCGTCATCGTCAACAGCGGAGTAATTTTGTGAAGAGGAGACAAACATGCGAGCTAAGCTGTTTACGTTTTTACAGTGTTTCTGCGTATTTTACTTTTTACTAGAGAGAATGTCTTTTTTATACTGGTTTGTGGTAGGTATTAAAAGTTTGTTTACTTCTGTTCTTCTTTTGCCCTGCAGTTAATATCAAAGAATATAAAGAGGAGAGAAGCTATTAATGCTGTGGGCTGTGTCGTCGTCGCTACTTCTGGTTATAAAGAATGCTGCTGACGATGAGTAGATTTTGCAGTAATCGTGGTTATGGCGGTTGTGTGATGATAATGGTTTGCAAAGGGAGCTGCTGGTGTTGTGGATGTGGATGTTGATGAGTCGTAATAAGTAAAGTGGTGGTAGTGACAGTTGTTGCGAATAATGTATGGTTAAAGTAAACCTTTCAAGTATTGAAGTAATATATTATAGCCCTTATGTGAATGGGAATAACGAACGAGTTCACTTTCTTTTCGATTGAGAATGAAAATGAGGAAGTGTAATAAATAGATTCGCTCTCATAAAGAGTGAGGCAGGCAGATAATATACAGAGAAAGAAATTGCTGCTGCTGTTTGGTTGTTTTGTTTGGATTCAGTTTAGTGAGAGTAATGCAGTGTAGCAGGCAAGCAGAAGAAGGCGTAATGACAGTTTCTATTTCTGCTGCTGGATAAAATAAATATTTCAACTTCATTAACTAATGTGCGATTGAATGTTGAATTTAAGGTGTTAGTGTTGTTACAATTTTAGGAAGTAAAAGGACACTGATATACTTTTACTGTCTGTTTGATTCTTGCCTTGTTATTGTTGTTGATTTGCTTGTTTGTGTGAGGAGTAAATGGTGCGGAAGGTGAAGAGTTTTTATTTGCTTTGTCCAAATAGTAAATGCATACCTAAGTGCTTATTTGTTGTGGCAGATCAGAAAGAGGCTCAGTCACTCACTCACTTACAATTTCACTCAACAAAGAAGAGGAAGGAAAGCAAGAAATATAATTGCTCTTGAATTGAATTGAGGTAAGTTTTACTGTACAATGCTTAGGCAAATACAAAATACAAATAGAAGATGTAATGTAAATGCTTTATGCATGTATGAGCGGACAAAATATTGTGGGCTCATAAAATTAAATGTCTGCTGCTGATGCTGATGCTCCTCACTCACAGCTTTTAAAAGACAATCTGGTGTGATCTCCGCCGTTGTCGTAGTAGTAGTAGTCATCTTTTTGTTCTCTTAAGGAAGGTGGTGTGGTGTAGGTATTTCGTGTATGATCGGCTTTTATTTGACCTCATTTTCTTTTATCACACGGCAGACGAAGAAGAAAATGCAACAGCGGCATAAGCGGCTATGTAAAATTTAGTAATACGCTGTAAGGAAAAAATAAATTTGGAAGGCTTCTTTCGTTTTTCTTCCTCCTCCCTTTACTTCTCGGAAGAGATGAAAAGTAGACAAATAAAATCTAGGTAGGTACTAGGTAAAAGGTGTATCACTGTCACACCGTCATCGCCGTCGTTGAAAGGGACAATGAAAATTATGGTGATGTTGATGATTGGGATGATTTTTGGTGAGTAAAGTAGGTCTGTTTTGTTTATTGGTTCTTCTTCCCTATATACATACATTAAAGTGAAGAAGAAGAAGAAGAAAAGTCATAATAACGTGGTCCCATTTCACTAGAACATTTTTGTTTCCCCACCACCGCCAACATCGTTGAAGGAAAGGATTTACTTTTACACATTTCACTTTGCATGCCTTTATTAATAAGGAAGAAAGGGACGTGCTTCGTAGTGGGTACTTAAGAATGAAACGAAAATAAAAACTAACCAGACAGACAGATTTACAGGGACGATTAAAATAAAACGCCCGCGTATGCGTATGAAATGAAGTTTGTCTCTTTTATTGCTAATTATTATTATTGCTTGCTGAGTGAGAGCCTTCGTGGTTTCGATAATTGAGCGAGATAAGTAGTGGCCGCATCGCGCATTGTCACATACAAGTAGACGCGGCCTGCAAGCGTCACATTGCAGGGTAGCTAGAGAAAGGTGGATCACACAAAAACCACCCTTTACTATGCAACAGTCACCCCTGTACTCTAATCCAACCAACAACTCAACACTACCAACTGCAACCCCTGTACTCTAATCCAACCAACAACGCAACA
>JAHZNJ010003628.1:0-18009 GCA_027744475.1 Lepidocyrtus cf. sotoi NNG-2020
TTAAGTAATACTTTAATTAATAATGAAAGTTAATCATGTTTACATTTCTTTAGGCATAATAGAAGTTAGAAAATTAGTTTCATAATGAAACATTCCGCAATTATAGTTTCAATGAAATGAATGAGTGAAAGGGAAACCGCAGACAGACATGAATAGAATAGAAGCACAAGTAAGTCTCTCATTTTACTTCTGTTTAGAATAAAGTAGGTAGGTATAATTTTTTCATAAGTTTCCAATATTTTTGTTAAACTAGATAATCACCCTTCCGTGTAAAG
Organism: Lepidocyrtus cf. sotoi NNG-2020; assembly: GCA_027744475.1. Taxonomy (NCBI): domain Eukaryota; kingdom Metazoa; phylum Arthropoda; class Collembola; order Entomobryomorpha; family Entomobryidae; genus Lepidocyrtus; species Lepidocyrtus cf. sotoi NNG-2020. Next base: position 276 of record JAHZNJ010003628.1, read on the forward strand.
GGCTGCTATGATTTCTGTAAATATTATGATGACTATAAAATTATCTTGTGGTGTATCTTCATCTGAAACATTATTATTCCGCGTTTGCTTTGAATAATTATATGCACGGTGGAGCTTAAATATGATGCGGTGGTACAATACTTATTTTTGTTCATTCTATTTCTCTAAAAGGTACAATTTAAATAGTGTAGCTCCCAATAGTTAGTAAACGTTATCATTATACTATTTTTGAAATAGGTATATTACTGTAATAATGAGACTGAAGTGTATGGATGCTTATAGGTATTTATTATTACTTTTGAAAAAAGAAAAGTGTGGCTAACAAGAAAATTGAGACTTAATTACAGGTTTAGCATTAAATCATTAATCAAACATGAATATTACTCTTACTTAATTATATGTTTACTTAAATGACTTAAGAACTGATGTGAAGTTATTGAAAAATGAAAATAAAAATGTTTGGTAACATACCTAAGTCATTCATAAAAGGATTAAAAGTTTTTTTCTTTCTCTAGATCTGTTGGACCGGTAAATTAGTAAAAAGAGAGAACTTTCGATTTTTTAGAAAGATAATTGTTTTTTATTACGGTGTTAATAAGTGTTCAAGGATAAGATAGGATTATTCTACTGTCATTCCAGTCATCAGAATAGAACGTAGAATAGAATTTGAAGCAATTTATTTTATTTATAGGCTCATAACTTTCAAGTATTCGAGTAATCAGAGTCAAAATTGAATTTCTGCATAATTTTTAAAATAAAAATCGCAAAATATTTTGCTACAATGCCAGACTAAACATTGCTAAAATATTTTTAAAATAATTAGGTATTCATAAATATGCAGTGCAAATTGCAGCAACAAACAACATCAACAGGATCTTCATTATAATGTATTTTTTCACTTTTTGCAAACATCATCATCATTTAAAAATGTGTTAATTTGTGCAAAAAAGGAAACTATTTTGAAATAGCCAATGGGGTGATTACTAATATCCCTAATTAAAAGCAGTTAATACTATGCTCATCTAATTAAAAGCAGAAAATCGCAAATATGTTGGTGGTGGACCTGACATGAGATTCATACGATTTAATTTTTAATTTTTATTAGTAAATTTATCTTATTTTATATCATCAATCACATATCAATCTTCTCGCCTCACACACGAATAATCGCAATCACGTCTCTTTTCTACGCATCCAATGATACATTTGCTAATTACAGATATAATCCTCTGATGAGCAAGAAGACGTACTTTACTTACTTAAGTATGCATCATTTTTGCAACAGCCACTAACTTGCAATTATTACAATTTCAGAAATTTTAAAATATATATTTATTTACTCACTTTACACACATCCACAAACAAGCGTTTCTGTAAATAATCAGTTACTCTTACTACAAACAAGCTCATAAACCGCATAACTTCTGTATTAACATGACACGATGCTTTTGCTTTTGCTGGTAAAAATCATAAAATGTGCATACTGATTGTTCATAGCGAGTAAATTTAAATGTATGAAGTAGTATAAGTGCAATCATAAACCACTACGACGAAGGAAATACCTGATTGCTAAAAAATGGCAAACGAGAGAGAGAGAGAGAGAAGGAGAAAAGACGATGCAGATAAAACTCGATGTAACTGCAACTGCGCGCGATAGATACCTACTAAAAAAGGATAATTCTACTACGGTTGGTGGTGATGATGATGAAGATGTAGCTTTAGTAGCTTTACATTTACTTTACGTTTGCTTTTACACGAAAAGACTTAACAATCCGTTTTATACATTTCAACAATGGTGGTTAACAATGTTTTAAATTTTATTTAACAAATAAATGCTAACTTCATCGCAATTTTTACGCAGAGCCTTCGCCTCTATTGTGTGAGTGCAATTCTCAATAGATTTTTGCTATCATCACTGCAGCACGGCATTGCATTGCATTAGAGAATTCGGCAACATCAACTCTTCTTTCTAACTCAAGGTATTTCGTTTGTTGGGGAGGAAGATGATGAGAGAGCGAGAAGAACCCCTGCTTTTACTTGCACTCCGTCCACCGTTTGATGAGGAGGTCAATACAGGTAGCTTTTCATCGTTATCATCATGGTCATGACCATCATCATGCTGATCACCTATTAAAACTTTGTTCTTCTCTTCAGCATTTTTGAATATTATCACCATTTAACAAAAAGTAAAGTGGTTTTCATCTTGTTTCGTGTGAAGACGTGACCGTGATCCTTCCCTTTTGTGGTTAATTTTTGTTGTAGGAATTCCTGAAAATATTAAGACGACAGGACAACTCTCTTAGCATGGGCTTGTTTAACAGGACAATTTCAAATTTTAATGTGGACATTATGGATTCCTTGTAATTAATCAAGTTTTTTTTAAGAATTGGTGGTTGATGGTGCTTTAGTGGTGAAGAAGTGGAAGTAAATTATTCTAGCGTCATAGAGGATCTGCTTAAAATAAACTAGTCGGATTAGATAAGGACGGTGTTGAGTGGACTTTGAGTTTGGGTATATTTTTTATACCCGAAGAAAGTGGAAAATTCAAGGGGTGACTTGAGAAAATACTTAAACGATTTACAATGAAGTCAAGACGGAATCTTTCGATAATGACCTTACCTTCACCTTACATTGCGGTGGCGGTGGGTCTTATCTGCATAGTTTATGTTCAAGGTATTATAATAATTTTGCCTTTTAACATTTTTAATATTAAGTAATATAAAATTAAATTGTATAATGCACATGCATTAATATTTGCAAACAGTAACATTTAATTCGATTCGACTCCCTTATAATAATTAATTAAAAACGTTATTATCCCATAACAGTTTCACATTCAGCCTCAATCACAGTTTCATCACCTGCTTCGTCGTCACTAAAGGCAAGTAATTCCTCTTCCTCGTCACCACCCTCATCATCGAATTCAACTCAAGCAGTACCATCACCCATTGCTAAAAGAAGATTGGCGGTAGCACCAGCAAAAATATCAAACCTTAAAACCTCAAAACCAAAACAAAAATCGAAACCTAAGCCGAGGTTGGAATCTGCTGCTGGAAGAATGAAGGCTTCAGATATCAAAGCTTGCATTTCAAAAGCATTCTGTGAAGTGAATTCCGCCTCCAAAGTTCCAAACTACGCTGTCAATAAGGAGTTCTTCAATTTAATGAATCAAGTTCATGCGTAAGTACTTTTAAACTTTCAGTTAAGTACAATTTGTTAATTAAATGAATTAATTTTTTATTTACGGTCAAAATTCTCATAAAACCATTTAAAGAACATTATCAAATCTTTCCAAATTACGCAATAATCATTAAAAGGAATAGAAATTTTAGTTTTTATTACGTACTTGCAATAGAGTTTTAGGAGATTTTGCATTTTCTCTCTCTACACTATATTTTAAATTTGTTAAAGCTTCATCATATCAGCAATAAAATGTAGTTTACACCTTCTCCTGTTACATAAAGTACTTACAAGAACAAAATTAGAGACACATTAGCGATTCGATGAACTTATAGCCTAAAAATGTTTTACAGTAGATGAAGCACTGGTCTGGTCTGGTAGTAGCTTGTAAAGGAGTAACTAATAACTTGTAACTTACATAACAACTCAGTTGGTCAGTCGATCCATTCAATTTTTATTGCCTTTTCACAGCCAGATTTTATAATGTTCGTATCATGTTTTGATGTTATGTTCCTGTTGCTTTCATCCTTGTTTACTGACACTACCAACCATTTTGTTTTTGTAGTAGCAATTTTTATTAATATTTTACTAATAATCATTTCATTTCTTTTTAATTTTCTTCTTAAGTCGCATATTTTTACAATGCAAGAATCGGCTCTTTGTTTTATTGTTTTTGGCCTTCAAAATAGAAAAATTCTGTAAAGTAGAATTTTTATTCTAATCACAGTCATCCTCCTCCTGGTAAATTTTGTGCCCTTGAGCTAGTGACTTAATAAAAAGCTGATTTTTCTTCTAAAATAATGATAATATTGACTGTAATGCTACCATTTACAAATATATTAGGGATGTTTTTATAAAAAAAAGTAGTACTGCCAGTATCAGTAACTAAAACTATAACTACCCTTCTGCTAGAAGGTAAATAGATCACCTTCAGCCTTCAGCTAGTGCCAGTGCACTAGTCCGTCAGTCAGTCAGTCAGTTAGATCTTCAAATTGTTTTTTAAAAAATACGAGAAAAAAATTCAGGTTTTTTATTCTTCTTCCCGACTAAAAATTGATTGATAATCATGAGGGTAGTAATAGTAATAACAATAATGATTTTGAAGACGAAGTAGACCACCTCGAGAAGAAACTAAACTAAACAATACGTACGTAAGTGAGCCAGTCATGGGTATAGTGTAGTGCCTCATAGTTAATAATTATAGAGTAAAATTTTCATAAAAAGGGTATTAAGTCAGTCTTTAGTAGAAGAAATATCAATCACATAACATTACTAGAAGTGAGTGATAGTGATATGATCTGACAAGACAGAGCAGATATCATATTAAAAAAAAGAGAAGATTATTACTTAAACTTTGATATAGTGAAGCACGTTTGTAGTTAATCTCACATTTAAACTTTAAGAAACATAACATTACTATACTATTGCATAAGATGAAGGATTTGTTATGTATAATAATTTGTAGTTTAAAATATTTTCATTGTTAAAAAATCTAGTTTTTTACACATTTGTTTTACAAATCAAATAATATGAGTCTGTGTTTGTAGAAAAGAAAAAAACAGTACGGAGGGTAGGGGCTGTCTATCTGTAACAGCAGCGCAACGTCGTGTCATTCTAGATTTTTAAGGAGGCACATAATTGTATTCTATGTTAGATATGTTGATGTTGATATAATTTGAAAGTTAAGAAGAAGATTGATTTCAAAATTGCAAGTTAAGAAGGAAACGAAAAGAAAGAGCGGAGGGCTCTACTAAAAACTAATACGTATTATAATATGAAATGAGAATGAACACAATAGTCACTTTAAATATTACAGAACGGAATATTGTTAAGTTGATGATTGTCAGCAGCAGAATTGAAAATGACTGAGCGAAGCGAAGGTGCCATGCCATGATTCACTGGCACATGAAATCAGAACTGATTACTGTAATAAAGGTTCAAGGTATCATTCATCTGCATCATCGAAATGACTAAAAGACCGACTTTTAGAAGAAAACGCAACCAGAAGAAATAAAAAAAACTTGTTATTTTTTTGTTGTTGTTGTTGCTTTCTGTTGATACGTTTCATTCAGATTCTTCTTATAGTTAGATTACTTACGATGCCTGTGATGATGGAACCAATCACCAATGAAAATCTTTTGAAAGAAGATGTGGATGAGACTTTGATTTGAATCTTGTAAAAAAAAGAAATAGCAATAATCTTTGTGTGAATGATTACCTTTATCTGTTCCCATGTACCGAAAAGCAAAATTGAAAAAGTCTACTTTTCCCCTTTTCTTCTACCGGTTCCCTTTATTCCTCTCTCTCTCTCGTCTAAGGTAAAGAGGTTGACCGATATTTTGTTGTTAATTATATAGATTTTTTTATTCTAATCCGCATTCGGTTTTTATTGTAAAAATGTAGATTTGTGTTTATTTTGCTCTTCTAAAGCCTGTATTTAAGCAGTTGTAAGAACAAGATGCAGCTTGCTGCAGTTATTGTTGCACCAAAACGTGGCATTATTAGTTTTTGTTGGGATTTTATTGATTTCGACTACCGCGACTTTAATGAGGGTGGCCAACGTACTACGGTTTTACTTTTAGTATTGAGTTTGGTTTGTTTGTTACTGCTGCTTTTGATCCTTCTATAATAATTGACATAATTTCCTTTCCACCTGGTCAAACATGATCTTTTATAACTTTTATATAAAATTGGTATTATATTATAATAAAAGCATAATTTGCAAAATATTTATGCCTAAAAACCACAATTATAATGGTGGTTGTAAAAGCAAAAATCTCGACTTTTGTGTGAAATTATTAGTGTGTTAAAAAAGAATTAAACAAGTCGAGTTTTAGCAGTACGGCGCGCGCAGTATCTTGTTTATGCCATTTTTTACATTCGTAAAAACGTAAAAAATGTTGCACAAGCACAGTATCATCAACGTCCTCATTGTATAAAATGTTATTGTGCAAAACAAATAAATTCTCTCGCGGGGAAGATGTATTCATCGTTGACGACATAAACACAGAGAAAGATATAAGAATAAGAGGATTCTCTCAAAATAAACATTTTACTATGAAAGTAACAGCAATTACGGGAAAAGCTTTTCCCTACTTTTTAAAGTTTTTATCTACTATGCACATAATGTACTTCGCATTCGCAATAACAACAAGTGCTTCATAATACCTTGTAACAGAAGACGGGAGGGGAAAATTACACTTTTAAATAATCGCATTAGTACAGCGAATAGCAATAAATAATTTTGCATAAAAAAGAAGTATTTTCCTCCTTAACAAAAGAAGAAAAGGATGTTTTTTCTACAACGTTAATTCATTCTTCCATAGAAGGAGAAAAACATAAATAAATTGTGCACATTGCACATCTTTTTTATTTGCAAGTACAAAATAAAATGAGTGTAGGTCGAGAGGTGCGTGCGTGCACTCGTTAAATCAGAAAAGATATGTTTGGTTAGTGAAGAATAAGATGATGCTGGTGTTGATAATTAATTAGACGTGAGTTACTCACTCTGACTCTTCTAGACCAATTTGAAATTCTTTCAACTTTTCTAATAAGAAACATAACCAAAGGGACAAGAAGAAACGGTTTTATTAGAGTAGAGCCTTTCTTGTCATTCTTTCTCATTTACCGACTTCTTCATTCCTTCTTCGTAACAGATTAAATGTCATTCATATTCCTGAACACTTTTTTTACTTCATAAGTAATAACCCGACATATTCAGTTTAGATCGTGTAACATATTTTATAAAGAGAAATATTTGTGAAGGTTGTTGGGCATACTAATGAAGGAATGACGATGATGATGATGATTATGATGATGAAGATGACTTTGTAATATCCCCGCAAGTCACCATCTACGTTGCTTTTTTGTCGCACGTGCCCTATTTATTTAAAGATAAAGATAAGCTTAAAGTTTCTCAGCCTTATTACTCGAATAAACTTATAGTTTATTCAAAACTGATAATAATAATAATGATAATACATAAATGCATGATGCATCATAATATATAATATAATGTGGAATGCAAAGAAATAAATTCAACAACAATCACAATAATAACCATATAAGGTACAGTGGCGATGAGCAAATGAGACTTGTATTGTACTTGTTATAAAAACAGTAAAATAAGTAGCGGTATAGTATAGTAAGTAGCAACAAACTAAACATGACACTTTAGAAGAGCGCTTATCAATATAAGTCAGGCCTTTCTCAACTAACTACCGTGAAAGCCTGTCACAGCGAGACTTTGTAGTAGTAGTAGGCGAGCAAGTCGCCATATCATATCATAAATAAAAGGAGAAATAAAAAAAATGCTATTCTGATTCATTCTGGTTTTAATTTTTTAAAAAACTCTGTTGCAAAAATTACGACCACATCATTCATGGCAACCTTTTAATGGGATTATTGGATTGCAGCAGAAGGTACTACTATAAAGTAACGTTGGACTGGATTATTTTAATGACTGCAATATAGATGCAGCGGCATGGCAGGAACAACAACAACATAACAGCGCAGCGCAGCAGCTGCTAAATTTGTAAATAAAAAAATTACAATGAATGAAAATGGTTAGATGCGTTACGGTACAAACAAAACAAGATTACTGACTTTTTGTTTCAAAAGTATTTATTTATTTGAGAGTGACACTATTTCTCAATTTTACTTCAAGTTCTTGGTTTAATCGTATCTTTGAATGCGATATGCAAATCAGAGTAAAAATAAAACATCACATCATCATAATAATAATTTTAAAAAGGAAAATGGGAATGAAGAGCAGAAGTGAAAGAGCTTCTTCTGCTTTTTTGTTGTTTTAATGTAAGTAATCAATTGCTGCACTCGTCGTACAAGGAGGAAGAAGAATTCTTTTCTTTGGTTATAGCGTCTAAAAGTGGAAGAATTGGTGTCGAATTCTCTACACTAGTTGGTCACTTGATGACATGCATGTCCGGTGTGACCAGATTAAAAATGGAGTCAGTTTTCCTCCTCAAGGCTTAAAAATGCAGAGAGGATGTTTGATGTTTATGATGGCGACGACGCGGATGATGATACCTTTTAGAAAAATGACAAAAGTAGTGAAAAAAATAATCATCACTTTAGATTTCGTTTATGAAAAGGAAGAGTTCTCTGTAACAAGTTTTGCTCTGTGTGCCCTCATATCTCCGAGACGAATATATACTATACATAAAACCAATTCCATTTTATTTTTTATTCATCAACTTACTTAAGTAAGCCATTTCTGAATGATGAAGATGATGATTATGATGTGATTTAACCTCGTATTTTTTATGCTGATTAATATTATGAGGATTCTTCTCCTCATCTCTAAATTCTCATTCCATTCATTAAGGCTGTAATTTTTGAATTGAGTGAAAGAAAACGATAAGCCTGATTATCATGATCATCATCATAAAAATCATCACCATCACCATCATGATGAGATCTGATCATCAAAACACCGGCAGACGATAAACACTTTTTTGAATTGAAACATATCTTGTTTGCTAAGCAGTGCATGACAAAAATAAGCTCAGCTTCTTCAAGAGAAAAACATTTTTTTCTTTAAAATACTTTTGATTTAAGGCCCCCTCAAAAATATTCAAGTCTTACCCATAGGCAGACATCAGCATCACCATCCACATCATATTTAGAGAAGATTTATCATATCTTCATAACATATCATGTTTCTATTTTTACACGCATGAAAATAAAAGGTATAATTTTCAAGGTCAGTGTGTGCAACCAAAAAAGCCACAAAACCCTTTTTATTTTTTTCTCTCTCTCTCTCATTTGAACAAAAAAGTACTCTCTCATACATTTCATACTGTGTACAAAAAGCTCTAATACCAAAGTTAAAACGGTAGCCTTTTTATCACTCACTTGCAATTATTTTTACAGACTTCAGGGAATCTTTTTTTTACTTTAAAAACTCTCTCTATTTTGTTTTATTCTTTCCCGACTCGACTAAAAATTGTTTTAATATTTCGCCTAAAACTATACTATGAAGGAGCTACGAACTCATCTTCTCTTCGCAATTCGCCTATGCTTCTTTCATCTAAAAGGACTATTGCAGTGAGCTAGCGATAATAAATTACCGCAAGGCGAGTTTTTTAGAACCATCTTTGGTTTAACCCTTTAATACCGTACGCATTCTTGTTTGTAAAGAAGAAAAAAACGCTCCGTATTTTACTTTGCACTTGATTTATAAAAAAAGCTTCTTGCATCAACAAAGCAGCTACATTTGCAATAAATAAATTGCAATGTGTAGTAGTTTTGCACATCACATATCGGTTTTCTTCCTTTCTCGTCATCACATTCACATTCTTCTGTCTGTTCTGTTGTTGTTGTCTATATTTCTACACAAAAGAAGACTCTGAAGAAAATGCAAAAATTGAGCTTTGAATTGAGAATTGAATGTGAGAAAGGAATTGTGCTTGAGTTTGATGAACACTGTAAATACTCAGAAACGAACTTTACTAGGATGATTTTACTTTAAAACTGACTCTCATTATAAAATTTTTTATTTGATCATTATCTAAAATCAGATCTGTTTTAGAGAGTTGAACCTAAAAAGCTAGGGATGCATGCATGTATGTATTAAACTTACGTACGTGTAGTAGGTACGTATGTATGATGATGCATAAAATGTAGTCAAACAAATGAGAGAATATTATTATTTTTATTAAAAGGGTTTACTACGAAGAAGAACGAGAGTAAAAAGGAAGAGAGAATTTTTTCTTGCTTTATTTAAAGTTTTGATGAAATTGTTGAAAAGTTTTGTGCTCGTACATAGAAAAATGGAATGTAAGTTTGTACGGGAAGAAAGTCTAAACAAAAAATGGTTGTAATACAATTATTTTTTAAAAATGTTTTTCTACTTAACTTCAGTTGAAGATAGATACCAGCATCATTTTAAGTATGATGATGATTCATGATGGCTGTGATTATGCATGAAAATTATGGTACTTAAGGAAGTACATTTTAGTAAACAATAATTCTGCTTTTAACAGAAAGCGATGTAATTGATGGTTTGGTGGTAAAATGAATTATGATGAGAATGAAATTATTTCAAATATGATTAATGATGAGCAATAATATCTGATCGTGCAATAAAAATGGGAATGTTTATTTATTAAATAAAATATTGTTCAATTTATTATTAAATAAAAAAATGAGGTAACTAAATTTTAATAAATGATTTTGATCTTTAATTGATAGCGAATTGGAGCTTGATGATGCCGACAGTGGCTCAGCCTCCGCGGAGTACGATGATGACGATGAGGAAGACGAAGAGGATGATGACGCCGACGCCTCCAGTGAAGAATCTTCTTCAGAAAGACTTCGTGGCTACCCTCCACCACCACATGGATATCCTCCTCATCATCCACCACCGGGTTATATTGGCGCTCCGGGATACCGATATGGAAGAGATATGAAGGATGGAGACAACAGCACAAGTACCACTACAACAACCCAGTCACCAGTAAATGGAACTTCCACCACCACAGCTGCAACAACCACAACAGTTGCTCCAAGGAAAGCAATATCTAACAAGAAGAAATCAACAGTAGAAACTAAAAAGAATGGAAAGAAAACGAAAGTCAGCCAAAAGAAGAATACGAAGAAGTCTGTAAACGGAACCCGTACCTCCCTTCCAAAGAGAAGGCGTTCTCGTTTAGAACTTCAGCAGGAGAAAGCTGATCAAAAGGCGTATCTTACACGGAAGCAGAGGGAAATGGGACAAGTGAGACAAAACTAAAAAACATAATATTAATATGTTTAAAAAGCAATATAAAAATAACTTATTTATTATCGTTTTCACAGGTAAACGACCTCGCTGCATTGATTCGCATCTCTGCTGACATTGGCCTTACGCTCAGGAACCCACGCAAGTGCCGCACCCTGTTTAACAAATGTACCATGAACCACGACCAAATTATCGATCTCTTCAATCAAACCCTTTTGGCTGTGACTACCCCCGCAACTTCAAACAACGCCCCTAACCTTTCTACCTCATCCGCTTCTTCCGTTTCTTCTGTGACAACAACAAAGAGGACAAAAGTGACCAGTTCCTCCTCCAGCAGTCTTTCTACTTCCAAGCCAACCGCCTCTTATTCGGAATTGTTTAAATCTACCCCTCCACTTTTCCTCAGTGAGAAACCTACGGTGATGACCGTGTCATCTTCCACCAAGAATGGAGGAATCGTCCTTACTGCTGTTCCTACAACAACCCGCTTGACCACAACTACTACCCAAGCTCCACCACCAACTACCACAGAGGATATCAATAGGAGCTCCAAATCCCGTCATGATTTCTCCGATGAGGATGTTGAATACTTGACAGATACGGATATACTTCCCGTAAACACTTACGCATTGTTCGTAAATGATGCTCCTGAAGAGTCTGTCAAAACTGCAGAGGAAACTAATATTCCGGAGACGTTCAAGCAATATGCGAATGCATTCCCAGCGGAAGCACTCCTCTCAGAGGATATCCCTTCTTTAAAAAAGAAAAAAAAGAACTTGAAAGTTAGCGGGCGCAGTAAGTCAACCAATAACAAGAGAGGAAATCCATCTTCGGAAGAAGAGGATGAAGACGAGGAGGAGGATGATATTGGCAGCACGAGCATTGAAAACAGATCAGGATACATGCATCAAGGTCCCTACCACGGCTACAGAGGAATAAACAAGGGAGAATACCCAGAAAGTGGAGAGCCTGCTTCAATTGCTAAGGAAAGCAGTGAAGGGCTTTTACCACCATTGGCGCCTAAGAATAAACCAAACCAACCTCCAAACAGATTTGAATATGAAGAGCAAGACGATATCGATGACAGCGACGAAAGTGTGGAATCTGCTAAACTCGTGAAAAACAAGGGGAAGAGCGTAAAGGCTAAGGGAAAGAAGAAGGTAGTTGCAGGAGGAAAAAATAAGGGAAAACCCACTGCTGCCGCTGCTTACGATGAAGAATCATCTGAAGAGGATGCCGCATACGATGACCAAGGCCAAGGACCACCACCACCATGGACCCCGGTTTACCAAATGTACATGAATGATAAGCAAAAGCAAGGACATAAGAAGAAGCAGAAGGGACCTTACAAGGGAGGTGAAGGGCCATATGATGATAGTCCTTTAGGACCTGGAATTGGAGGACCCCCCTCACACACCCACAGCAATAGCGGTGAAGGAGGTATGTTAAGTAATGCATTGAAAAGGCTGAAAAAACCTTGGGGTGGAAGCGGTGCCTCCACAGAAGTTGGCGGGAATAATGCGGGAGTTCCACCAATGCCACCACACCATCATCACCACTCATCTAGTCACAGCCAAGAAGCGGATGCTCCTTACGCAGATGCACCTTATCATCATGCTGGTCCCCCACCGGGCTCCCTCCCTTATGGTGTTGGACCTCAAGATGCTCAAAAACCTGGATTCTTCCAAAGCATCATGAACTGGTTCTCAGGAAATAAAAACGAGCAGAATAGACAACCTGACAGTCCTTATGGTTCGCCCGCTCCTTATGGAAATCCAATTTCTTATGGAGGAGGCTCTGGCGAGCATAATCAACATCACCATCCCATGCATGATGAGCCAAATCAAGATTCCCAATCAGCCACAGGCGCTCCATGGCCTTCACAACCAGATCCAGCTGGTGTAGGTCATTTTGGTCAATCATACAACAACAACGCGTATAGATTCAGACATCCTGTCTCGTCAGAAGAGGATAGTTTTGAAGAAGAGCTTTTGGACGAGCCAGTCCAGCCAAAAAAGACGAAAAGGCGTTTTCGTGGAAGGTCTGACAGCATAATTACCACCCCACCTAAGAAATCTTCTTCGCCTACGAAGAAATCTACGACATTAGGTGGTCCACCACCACCGGTTGTAATTGTTCCAAAGAAGGACGCAAAGACCTCCACTGGCAACTCTGGTCTAACAGGAGTTTATGAGCCAAACCTCCATTACGAAAAACTTATCCAAGCTGACGGTGGAATCACATCAGGAAGTAACATGGGGAAGAAGAAGGTAACCTCAAGCCCAAAAGAATTCAAGCGTACCAAGAAAGCAGCCATTAAGCCAGCAAAGAATAGTCAACAATCTTCTTCAACAGTTACCAAGAAGAAAAGAAAAACTGCGCAAAGATCTTCAAGGGAAAGTGCGGAAGATGATGATGAAGCTTTCTCATCAGAAGAATTGTACAATAAACAAGTTGCTGCGAAGTTGAAAACCGGAAGTAGTATGGAAATTGTTAGCTTAGGAGAAAGCAGCGGCTCCAATAAGTTTAGCAGTGCCAATAACAAGAATGGAGGAAGCAACAACAACAACAAGAATGGAAATAAGCCGAAGGGTTCCTCCTCCTTCCCCACGTATTTCGATAGCATGTTCCCCAATCAGGATAAGAATAAGTTCCAGGTCAAGGGTAAGGACGACGGTTCTTTGCTCTACGGCTTTGAATCTCTTTCCAGTAGTCTCAAGGGATCCCCTCTTTTAGATCTTCCCATTGTCCCTTCAAAAAATAAGAAGCCTTCAACGTACAAAGTTAATAGGAACAAGAATAAGAAGCCAAACAAGGTTACCCCAGCACCTGTCGTAAGTTTTAATAGTAAAGAGGTACCGGAAAGCTCGGAGGAGGAAGATAAGAAAAAGTAATTATAGAAAAATAAATAACGTAATTTATTTTTTATTGGGTAAACGTTAAAATTAAATTAAAATTGCTAAGTATTCGATTTAACTTATTTAAGGCTGTAGGCTAATTATAGCAGTACATATTAATTAAAAATACAAATTGCGTGTTGAGTACACCTATTTATAAGACAAAACCAGTACCAATAAAAATAATTTTATGAAGATGATATAAAATTTCGTTGTTGGGAATCCACAATGCAAGTGCAAGTATTTTTAAGAAGTCACTTTTTAAGATATGATAATGTTTAATAATAATAATAAAATTAATTATTTTCGTGAATCATGAATGTTACTAACTGGTATTGTGGTCGAAAGAAAATACTACTGTTGAAACAATGCTCAAACTGCCTGGCGAAATCTAAAATAAATTATGTAGATCGATTAACAGTAATTTATTTTGCAACTGGATAGAGGAGTAATAAGTAGAAAAAGTAGAATAAGTTTTAAAAATGAGCTCGAATAATATGTAATTTAAGTAAGCTGTGGCGTTTGTTGTTCAGATTTTGCCTTAATGAATGTATTAATGTATTGTAGTACCTAATTAATGTTTAAGCGTGTATGTATCTCTTTGTAGTTTAGAATACACATGTGACAAAAAACTGTATGATAGAATAATGATTATAATTAAAGATATATTTCTGGTTGCTGATGATCTGCATAATATGTATTGCTACGTTTTTATACGGTTTTTAATTGTCAATTTTTTGTATTTGTAGAATAAATGATTAGTTATTTAGCTGCTGTTATATTGTGAAGAAAATCAATACAATGATGAAAACGAATAAAGACGTATGTTCAAATAAATAAAAATTGTTTTTGTTCTGTGCTTATTATTTGCATTTGCACACAGTTAAAAAGTAGAAGCTAGCGACTACTATTGCAAATTAATGAAGGGGTAAGCAAGAGTAAGCAAACCTAAGCATGACTACCTACTTTACAAGATTATTTAGCGTTTGGACGACACGACCGGAAATAGGTTTTAGTGGTTTGTGCGTGAGCCATACAAATCTTCAAATAAATACATAAACTGATGATTGATCGTGGGCAGAGGAAATTGCTTTTCTGTTTATGATGATGATATTTGATGTGAGTGACCTCATTTTTTAAAACCAGTTTTCGTTTCAAACTACTTTTGACAATTCATTCGAGACTTGAACGATAAAATAATATGTACGTAGTTTGAAATTGAAACTTGTTTGATTGAAAGGCGACAATTCTTTTAAATTTCGCATTGCCCCATTTCCGAATTTTTCCTACATCAGCATAATCATGGCACTTCAAGGGTTAACGTTGATGACTTTTGTTTGTTGGATAACTGGAATCCAATTCCTCAATAAGCCGTGGGGCCGTCCAGCATTCACTTCTTGGTGTTCCCCGTCTCTCTTTTTGTTTCTTTTGCACATTACCATGTTTGCATTTCTGAACATTGACGCTTTCGTAAATTTGCAAAGTGAACTTGCGCAAGCACTAACAGTGCACAGTACGATCGTTACCTGGATCAATCGATCAGTATTGTTTGAGGTAGGGGTGACTAATACCGTTGTTGCCTTGATATTCAAATTCCAAGCAAAGAAGTTCGCAGATCTTTGGGGTCAACTTTATGAAAGAAATTTGGAAGATGCGAAAAGGGCTCGTTTCTATTTTCCTATTCTGCCCTATTACTTTGTTGGTGTTGGCTCTGTAGCTATCAATCTTATGTTGTCGGTAAAGCAAGTCACGATATTGGAAACAGTTCATCATAATTCATGGATAGGTCCATATCTTGGAGAAACAGGATACTTGTTCTTGTTCATTTGGTTCTGCACTGTCCCATTCATACTTCCCATAAGTATTGGATACACAACTGTGGCGGTTACATTGTATCATCTTCAATGCGTCTATGAGCGACATTGTGAGAAAATCCATGGAATGATCGAGAATTGGAGTGAAATATCTAATCATTCAAAGCGAGAGAACTCCTCGTCTACCACTCAACAAAAGATGGTTGATGGAGAGAAAAATGAAATAGGTCTGAAAATTAGTAGGGCTTTGAAAAAGGAATTATCGGAGGAGCTGAAAGCAATTCAGAATTTGTTTGGATTATCAGAAAAAACTTTGTCGCCTGTCGTTTTAGTATTATTGATTGGAAGTGTCCTACGTCTAGTCCTTTGTGGAGCTAAACTTACGCTGAGGGACTATTCTAGGAAAGGACTAGGCAATTTAGGAATCATCAGAGATTTCAGTCACCTCTTCGTTACACTTGGACAAGTAGCAATACTTCGAGTAGGCCAAAAAATGTTGAATATGGTAAGACTGATAAAATATCCTACCTAAATTAAACGAATAGAACATTCTTTAAAAACCGTACACACTTTTATGTAGTTTGCGAACTGGAAAGAAAAACTTCGAAAGGCAGTTCTGAAGAGTGGTCTAGCAAAGGATCCTTCATACGAAGGCAAAGATTTACATGATTTGTACTTGATGGTGAAATTTTGGGATTGGAACTTTTCGGCTTGTGGTTTCTTTGATGTGGATAACGGTCTAATTTCAGGGGTAATCAGAGACACTTCATAATTTAGCCTAGCCTAACTTTTAAAGAATGAAGGTTCAAAAAATTATTCAAAAAATTGCTAATTTTTAAAAATCTCTTATTTCCTACAGATAATAGCAGTGATAACCTCCTATGTAGTGATCCTAGCTCAAGTTAAAATTACCTTTGACCAATATGATAAACAAAAACCACAATGAATAAATAAATGAACCATAAATATAATCAATCAATAAAGATTTTACTTAATTTTTAATTTGATTTTTTGCTCTTCGTAGAATATGGTGGCCCTTAAAAGGGCCGTTTGGTTTCAAATGTCTGTAGACGTGGTCATAGTTAAATTGTGGTTAGTACGTTGGGCAGTGACTGGGAAAATTAACTGGGAATTTTTTTTGGAAACTTTTAAAAATTATTGAAAATGTATAAAATCTAGTAAAAACTTCAACGAAAGTTGGTTGTGGTCTGTGGTCAAATTCACGAATGGTTAGCAAAACTACTTGGACTTCTTTTTATAGTAACATCGTGAGTTGAAAGTTGAGTTGAGGTGGAAGACGACAGAAAATATACACAATGGAGGCAAAATATATGCAGGGATTACGTTTCTTAAAGACCCTATATCGCAGTCTTTGTTGTTGTACAAAAACAAAAAGACCGATAGTATGAATAATCATAGTTAACGGGAAAAAGTGGAACGATTTACGTTGTGGCTGTGCGTGGCGAAACAAAGAGACTGAGATTGTGCGTATTCCTAAGATTTGTCCAACCCTCGTGCACAACGCACTTAAATAAACAGGACGATGATGAGAAATAAAAAAACGAAATCATTTCTCCAAATTAACTGCTATTTTTAGAATTGAACTGCACACACCTCGGATTGACTGAATAAAAAGAGAACACTTAATGAACTGGTGGTGGTGTACTTCCATTGTGTCCTGTCCAAGGACATGCTTGTATCGTTCTATTTTCCTAAATATCTACCACTTACATACAAAAGCAGCAAACATACTAAAAACTAAAGTATTTTCAAACTTTAGTTGAGAATTGAGTTGAGGTGGAGCATGCTTGAGTCGGGGTGGGTAGTTTTTCGGTTTGTGGATCGAAAATGCAAATTATGCAAGCATTAGGCATTCAGCAACTGTACTCTTGATTTGTCGTAATGACGATGCGTCGTGTAATGTCTCTTTAGGGGGAAATGCTTAACTAATCAGAAATCAGCAACTGTTATAAGGTACGTCTCGCATTTGTTTTAAATAGGAAAAGAGTACATGGTAGATAGTACTTACTATACATAAACGTTTTTGTCCCGGAAAATTCTTCGTTCATTTTGATTTTTATTTACTTAACTGACCTTCAAAA
>JAHZNJ010003629.1:0-10359 GCA_027744475.1 Lepidocyrtus cf. sotoi NNG-2020
AAAAAAATAACCAAATGAAATAGAATAATTGCTGTAACGAGAATGCATACTGCGCACTGTACGTACTGTGAATAATTTAAATCTCTTTGTAGAAGTCTGCTGCTGTGCAATGTGAGCGCAACACGCTCTATTTAAAATAAAAAATTAAAGTTACAAAGTTTCCATTTGGTTTCCATCAATTCATATTTTACTCAACCAAACCAAATTACCAATTCCAAGACATTGTAAAATAAAAAAGATTGCTTTCCATTCGAGTTATTGAGAAACGGCTCATTGATCATCAAAACATAGTCATAATTACTATATTCAAGAATTTGCCAGGGCCATATTTAAATAAACATCTAAATAGTTCTTTTTGATTCGGTTATAATACGCAGAATTAATAAAAATTTAAGCTTAGGTTGGATTATAAAAGAATTAATTTGAAAATTACTTTGCTATCTAGTCAACTTTCAGTTTTATTAAATGCATAATAAAAAGTTAAGTAAATCGAAATCCTTTTGTGTGGTTTTGCGTAAATCATAGTTTACACATTAGGAGCTTCGTTCTAGCAACAGGATAAATTGCAGAAACTTTTTTGAAGGGTTTTCTATTCATCTTATCTTCTCCTCCATTTAAATCACATAATTTACGTAGTAAGTATGTGACATAAATCCTTTGAAACAAAATTAACTTCTTTAAAAAAACCTTCAAGAGACAGAGACTACTACTGCTTTGAAAACTTCAATAATTAAAACTATTTAAAATATTTTCTAAGATATGCATAAAGTTGACGTGTTTAGTGTTCACTCACTACATTGTAAGAATTTTCAGTTATTCGACCGTCAAAAATTGAGTCAGCCCAACCACCGCGTAACTTTGTAGATGTTGTTCTAGCAATAGTTGTTTCTGCTCTCTCTCTCTTTATCTTTTGCTAAAAAGACATTGGACAGAAATTCTTTCCGTCTCGTAAATAAATAAATAGCGCTACGCTACACTACACCACACAAACCCAGGGCACAAGGCCGGTAAAAAAAATAAGAGATAAACTCCTATAATTCTTAAGTAGGACACATTTAGGTCCTTATTTTAGGTAAATTACGTATAAAAAGGGGTTTTATGCCTAATAATAAGACACAACAACAAAAAAAAAAGCTTGACGGACGGACGTCCATATGCCATATCGTCATAGTCATCATCATCATCAACCTCAGTATCAGCTTCAACTTATAACAATTCATGCACTTTTATAATAATACCACTACAAGCTCAAGTTTGTAATTTGTTTTATTTTACGTTATTTTCTGTGCTACAAATAATGAGCGAGAGTAATAGTAAACCGCAGAAGATATGGTATTTAGGCACCTATATCACTGCTTACTACGAGACTCTTCTTATTTGCCTTTTTACAAAATGAAAACGGACTATCAAAATTCGATATTTTCCTGTCTTTTTTTTGCAAAAACTGACTGTGAATGCTCTATAAATATTAGAAAGCGTTATGTTATAAGCGTCTGAGGTGTATATTTTTGTTTAAAAAATTATAAAAAAATAAACGACTAACTCTATTTCTGGATGCCTGTCTTATGTCTCTTTATGTCAATTTGCTTGCCGTTGTTGTTTTTTTGAGGAAGGTCAGTGGTTTCCATTTAGTCTGACGATGATGATCTCTGATGATAGTAATAGTATAAAAGTGAGGAGGAGGTCGCTAAAATAATGAAGGAGACTAACAAGGTTGATGAATTTGATTTTAAACCTGCTCACACTGCTGCTGCTTTTAGTTGTTGTTGTTCTTGCTCCTGAAACTGATTTCTATTTAGTTTAGGCTTTTGATAAGAAAACGCTTTTACGAGTACATGAAGCGGCGATATAAAGATCATCGTCAACAGCAACGTATCCGTCACACACTCGGTATAATTGCAATCAAGTATGATTTTTACTTTGATGATGTGGCAGTGAGTGGCCCACTCGATAATAATTCCCTTTGGGTCTAATTGGATGTTCATGGTTTCACACAAAAAGGGCTCTTTCTCTATCGCTGCTGCTGCTCATTTGATTTGAAAGAATTGGAACAAGCGAGTTGTTTCTTCAGCTAGCCAAAAAGCCTGCCCATACATAAGTAAATGGATTTAGTAATAATATAAAGCCCAAGTTATAAAATTATCAGTTCAATTTAAAAATCTTTTTTATTCTGCTGCTCCCTTAATCCAATCCACTGATCTTAAAAGTCATGAGGTATGACTGAATGACTACTATACCAGAGAGAAACACTCTGTGGCGTAATACGGCTACTTATATATCATGATGATGTTGATGAAGATAGTTGATGGTCATAGCTTGTCTCAAATATCTCAAAAATCCTGATGATGATGACGATGATGATACGAGGGTATTATTATGTATGTGTTAGAGTGAGCGTCGGTGTGGCAGTGGCACTACCTTTAAAAAGTTTATTAACTGACAACCCATTGTAATTGGTTCTGATCTACATTTTACACTTTTTAAGCTGTTGTAATGATGATGATGATGATAATAATAATAATGTAATAACCTTAGATTTTCTTTCCTCTTCTTGCACTGGTAATTCAACAAATACGAAGATCAAGAGTAGGAACATAAAGTAATAATATTTTAGTTATCATATAAAAAATAAGTAGACATAAAATAAACTTTTTTTTAAAAAGAAGCTGAGGCAATTACGAATGGAAGTGCCAATTCCGATACAACATGAATTTTAACCTACATTAAACACGACATTCACACTTCTCTCTCGTCTCTGTCTACATAACCGTTTTATTAGAAAAGAGAATTTGATGATGATGATGATGGTGAATCGATTACAGATTTGTTCATTTTCGTTTAAAAAAAAGAAATTGAAATCAGTTACGTACGACGACTTTCAATACAATACAACTCTGATTAAATTTATCAAGTTGTTTCAATTTTTTTCAAAAGGATTCAGTTAATGCAATTGAGAAAGAAAAGTTGACAAAGAAAAAAGTACAATAAAGCAATAGCAGCAGCAGCAGTGCAATTTGAATTTGTTGACCATAAATCCTCTTGCTCGACCAGATAGAAATTCTACAACTTTTTTTTCTCGCAGATTAGTCCACTTCAAAGAGAGTCAGTCATACATGAAAACGATGCTGCCATTGCCGTTTTCTTTCATTTCACCATCCACTCGTATCATCGTCAACCAACAAACAACAGCAAACAGACGTAGCAGCAATGGCAATAATAGTGAAAACCAATAATACTACTTTTTCTCTTTACACAAAAGTTAACTGTTTTGTATTTATTTCATTTCATTGTATTATTGACTAGTGAGAGGGTGGGGGAAGATTTTGATGAGAATCGTCATGTTTCTATTGCATGATGATGAGCTAATATGTATTGTATTAAAGAAATGAGTTTCCTTCTGTCTCAAGTCAATCAACTGACCATAAAAAACTCGATTTGCCAAAAAATCATCATCGCTGCCAAAGCACATAGTACGAAGATATCTATTTCGCTTATAAAAGACGTTACGACATAAACAAGAAAAACGCTACAGTTTAAAAAATTGTATGTATGTGTGTGTAATGCAATGATCTCTTTGTCTATGCTATTTTGCCTCGATACATGATACATCATATTATATCAAACCATATCAATCACTCACAAAACAAATAAATAAAAACAATGCAAAGAAAAAGTAGATGGAGAAGAAAAATGAAGGATGATAATTTCTGAAAAAATAATTTTAAAAGTTTGTCTGCTATTCAGCTGAAGCTCTGTTAATTTAAACTTAGAACCTTCTACAATTACTGAAGATTTTTAAGCAACCGACCAACCGATTTAAATTGATTTAAATTTCGTTACTCAAAAAAAGTTTCGAAAAATGAATTTAAAAAACTAATTTTTTCTCACTTCTGCGAACTGTTTGTAATCCTGTTTTATCCTCATCGCATCTAACACTTTTGCATTAAAATGTGTCATCCCACCTCATTTTCTTACTTGATTTTTACAACCACCGCAAACCATAAGAAAGAGTTGAAGATTGGTTTTCTTATCTTAGCGATTCAATCTAAAACTATTGTAAGATGATTATTGTTTCCTAGAATAATTTAAAATGCATCCATCAAAAAATTTTATACGAAAATATGTGCCTAAATTTTAGCATAAATTTTAAATTCCCTTTACTGAATATTTTAAACCATACTTTAATCTCGAAGCCTGCTTGCAACTTGCTAGGAATATTGTAATCAAATGGATTATGTAGGTGATGAGCATTTAGTAATATCAACGTGTTGTTGATAGTCATCATTAGTATCATAGTCGTCATCATACTATTAACCATTAACCACCACCATGCCACCATCTTACCACCACCACACTTATATTGTTTCATGATTCATGAGAGAGTTTTACTCCCTTCTTTGACACACTTTCCTAAACAACGAAATCCGGGCTACTCTTACTAGCTAAATTTGCGTTTCTGTTGTAATAATATGTACCATCAAAAATGTTCTTTTTTGCATAAATTGTAAATAGTTTCATAAAATTCTCATTTTTTCTATGTAAAACTTATCATCATCGTCGTTGTAGTTGCAATCATCATTCTTTTGATATAAGAAAATTTTAATAAAAAAAGTTTTGCTTCTCAATAAATGCAAAGGAAAAGAACCTCAAATACTTTGCTAAGCTTTACTTCAATCTGATTCTTCTGCTATTGCTACTACTACAACACCGACACCACGTTTAAAATTATATATAGTAGGTTAAATATAAGTAAGGTAAATACAAACATAATTTACCTTAAACCAAACCATAATAACATAATCAACAGCCGTTGCGTTGCTTCCTTCATCACATCGAGTAACCAAAGCAAAACTCTTTTTAAACTGCTTTTCCATAAAATAAAATCTTAAAGTGAATTCTTTTTTCTCAAGTTAGAACGATTTGGCGGACTCAAGATTTAACAACAAAGCACTACTTGAACGAACGAAACACCATACCACGGGAAGCAAGCAACCGTTTCATTTCATAGGAAAAAGGAAAATACTAAAAAGGAGTTGCTTCTCTTCTGCTATATTTGTTTACATAAAAATAATTCCATCGAAAAAGAAGAGAGAAAAATAAAATAAAATCTTCCAAAGTGCGTTACGTTCTTTTGCTGTTAGTTCTTTCTTCTTTTCTCCCCCCCCCCCTCTCTCTCTCTCTCTCTCTCTCTCTCTCACTTCACTTGAGTCTCAGCTCTTCCGTGTACATACATTATAAATTTTACGCCATAGAAGATGCTATTTCTGCTTGAGAATTTCCTCTGCTTATTTTATCATTATTTCGCTTTTTCTAGTATTTCTTCTTTTGCTTTTGCAAAGAAAAATCTATAGACCATGGATGGACTATTAACATCTGCGAGCATCTGTGCCGCTTCTGTTGCTGCTGATGATGCTCTGCTTCACTCTTCTCTAAAAAGGAAGCAAAGTTTCTTTTCGCTTGGATGGTGCTGCGAGAAGAAGAGGATACTATTCGTCGGGATCGGGATATTTTTTCGAGAGAATTTTTTTTCGCGAGAGCGTTTCAGCAAAACGTTCTATTACGTCTACTTTTCATCTTATATTGGATAACCATTATTTGTCGGCAAAATTATCTTCTAGCAGAAAAAGAATAGAATAACCCTTTCTTCTCTTCTCTTTCTTTTGCTTCCTTCAAAAACTAGAAGCGTCGAAACATGGCAGATACATACTAGGAAAATGATGATGAGATGAGCATAAAAGAAAAATAACGCCTTCCACACCAGCACTGCCTCATAAGTAAAATTTATGTGCGAAACCTTACTTATTTTTTGCGAGAAGAATTTAATTAAAAGTATGGCACACATTTTGACAAAACAATGGTCATATTACCATCATCCACCTCCCCTTTACTTAATATCGTCATAGTGGTAGTAAGAAGAAGATCAACAATAACAACAGCAGCAGCAACATGACACTCTTTGTGATTTTCTTTGAAAGCGACGACACAGGTAGAGTCAGAGTCGTACACGTGTCGTGTCATCTCCCTTTTCACTTTCGTCATAAAAGTTTTGTAACAATAATTCTGACATGATCTCTTCTACCACCACCGTTTAAAAAATAGGTGGGCATACAATAGTAGAGAGATTCATAGTTAAAGAAATGCCGAAAATTTTTAACGGCTCATGATTATTACGATGATGATAATGAGAAGAGGAAGAAGAAGAAGAGGAGACTGCATAATAACAATGTAGTTTTGAGAGTGGTTTAATAACACTTTCTCCTTTTGCTCTCATATTAAGCTATAATACATTTTCTACTGTGGTAGTGACGTTTGAAAACTTGAATGAGTCAGACAAAGGAATAATGAGATGGCTGCATGGTGAATATGGCGATTATTATGATGATGAATACTGAATGCAGATGAAACATTAAAGGTGACGACGACGACAAAAAAGATGTTTCTGATTTCTGTTCGGCTGCATCAGCTTGATAATTTAAATGCAAAACAATGCAAAAATGCAATACGGCAAATTAACAGAACGAGTGACTGAACGCAAATGATTCTGATCATCATCGAAATCATTATGAAAACTTACGGTTGCTGGCGTATTACGATTTAAGCATGATTAAGGCAGTAACAGCTACATCAACAACAGCGTTAGAAATTCTTTTTAAATAATATAATTTGCAACCAACCAGGTCAGCAAAAATGTAGTAGCTCGACTCGAAGACGTTTCAGAGAATTATTAAAACGCAATTCATTTCGTTTTCAAAGAAGTAGCTAAATTAAATAACTCAGAGATTTAGTTTTAATTTTTAGTAAGAAAATGAACGTGTTAAAGTGCGTAATCATATTTAAGAGCTGCGGAGAGTAACAACTCAAATTTAATAATAATCTTCTCACTCATAGTCCTTTTTACTTACAAATCATAGCACAGCATGGTTAAAAGTAAGACTGCTCTACATTGCGTAGTGGTAGTAGATTACGATTAGCGCCTTGATTTGTCAAAAAATATTATTATTCAAAAAGGACACTTTCTTTACATCTCCTTCTGTATTATCATTATCCTTTCCATAAAGCTTCTTAACGCACAAAAAAGCCACAAAAGACCATATGATGACAGAGCCGTTGCCGTGCGTTATCACCATCAGCAGAAAGAATCTCCCAGTTATTATCATATATCACCCCAAAAAGTAAAGGACAAAAATGATCTTATAAAAGAAAATATGTGCATTCCTCTATTTACTACAAATAAGTTCCGTTTTTACTACAATGTACATTTAAAAGCGAGTAAATTATAGAGCCGAGAGCAAATAATGCGTTACTTTAAAGCTTTTTACACGTGTCTCCTTTTCTCTCTTTGCTGCTTTGTTGTCGTGCAATCATCATCATCATCAGCATCATCAAGTTACTGAATTGTAGGAGTTGCCGTTTTCTTGCCACTTTATTGCACGAAAGAGAAATATACATTTTCTTCAACTCAATTCAACATTCAACTCCTTTTTCTTCCACTTTATGGATCTTTCAATTCAGCACCACTCGCACTCTCTACTCATGCGAAAATGTGACAGACAAAGGAGGACGCAACGCACAACATCAATTTTACACAAATAATGGTGACGGTGGTGCTGAGTTGGAGATGCTGGCGATGATGATGATCAAAAAGATTTGAGAAGATATTTTATTTCCAAAAGTGTATTCGTTCGTATCAAAGTCAGAGACTGACTCTCCTATTTCTTATTCGTCGTCGTGGTGGTTGTGTTGGAAAATAAATAAGCTTGAGTAATGATGAAAGCGTACTTATAGAAATTAAATTTATTATTGCCGTTAGTGAGCAAGTAATGGAGTGGCGTAATATTTTATGTGGTGGTGGTTGGTGCGGTGGTAGCGGTACAATAGAAATGATACCCACTAAACCTCATAGCTCACAAAAGTATACTACCCCATGGATGTTTTGTTACGTAGAGTCGTAGAGACTTTTATCTTAAAGTACATCAGCATCACACATCAGCAGAAAGTGTTCCTAAAGAAGAAGGATTCATATACATCTAAAAATTAAACTGCACTAGTTAATTTCAACTTTACTTTTAACAAAGGTTTAGTAGTAAGGCAAGAGAAGTAACATTTGGCAGCGTAGTAATAATGGTAATGGCAATAATAAGGGAACATAAAGGATGGTCGTAAAAACGATTCGCATTTGCGTTGCGTTCTCTTTCTTTTTGTTGAAAATTCATCAACTCCTTTTATTATTTTCGTCCCTGTTTAAACGCCCATTTATCATCTATCGTAGTCGTAATTTTAGGACACAAGAGAAGAATGGAAAGAATACGAAGAAGAAAGGAGAGAGAGAATTGGCTTGAGCTAAGGTCTCTTCTTCTATAAGCATGGAAACTTTCATCATCTTCATGTCAATACTTTTATGTCGAATCTCTCTCTCTCTCTCTCTCTCGCTGACGAACTCTCTTAAAAAAGCAAAATTCATTTTAAATAAGTACATAAATGACACCAGCCCTTTATTAACGACCAACCAGCACTGCAATAAAAGGGAATTTTCAAACTCGTAAAAAATCCCGTCGTTGCGTTGTAATCGTCGTCGTCGGTCAATGATTCCTTCTCTACTACTACAAAACAATAACATAGCACATGCACAGCCACAACAACACCACCACCGTTCTTGTAGGTATTTTTTACACGTGAATTTGTACTGATTGTGGCTAAAATAGAAACGTTAATTTACTCATTCAAACCCGCAATAATAAAAAATAAAACATAATAACAAAAATGAACTCAAACTCAACTGAGGTCCATGTCCACATGAATTATGCTAATCATCTTCCTTTCCTCCTCCCTCTCCCTCCTTTCTCTCTATCTCTCACACTCCTTTCGGCTATTCCTGATGATCAGGTTAAGAGCAAAATGTATAAAAGTGTTTTGTACATTGCCATAATCATTGCTTGCAATTGCACTGAAATAATAAAAATTCATTGACTTCGTTTCCATTTCCAACACCATCATCTCGTAAAAAATCTAGTTAATCTCTTTCGCTATCTCTGAAAAATCCGCTAATGTAACAAATATATGCAGTATGTATTATTGGCATCCTTCCTTTTACAGCATTTTTTACTTTTCTGTTTGTTGTGGTGGTGGGGCAAAATGAAGTTGATTGTGAACTGAGGTGAGGGCGAGTGAGTGAGCGAGTGCATCGGCTTGGCACTAATGTAAACTATTTTTTATTAGCACTCACACTTGATGAAGTTAGCTAATAATAATGATATGCAATCTGCATAAATAAGTAACGTAACTTTACACAATTCGACAAAACAATTCTGTAATTCCTCTACAGAAACGCAAAGGTTGGTAACTGCGGCCATGATGAGGATGAATTATGATGATTAAGACGAAAGGGAGTAAAGCAGGAATCTACTACACAAATAATGCAAGTTCATCCATAATAACGTTAATTTCGCTGATTCCTCACTCGTAGAGCAGCGAACGAGCAAGCGAGGCTAACAGGAAGAAGGAGGAAGTAATGTCCAGCTTGGTTCCGGTCATGTGTGGGAATATTTCCCGTGTCATCATCATTACAATCATCATCATCATCATTTATTGCATTGAATTACTTCAGAAACAGGGAGGATAAAAAGCATTGCTTAAACTCACGACTATTTTTTCAATCTTTCTCCCTTCAGCGTGAAACTACAGTTCAGTTTCGGGAGGATTGTATAAGAAGTAAGTAAACTAACTACACAAGACATGTCTGATTATTCGATAGTGTAGCAGAAAACATTGTAATATTTTGCACAGGAACGCTACACGTTTTACAAGAGACGATGAGCCTACTATTTGCTGCTGCTTGTGAGTCTAACGAAACCTCATTATTACTATTTCCCTTTTTGCATGCAATTACAGTTTTTTTTGTATTTCATAGAAGAACAGTAACAGTTGTTCACCCCAACAACATAATAATATAACAGAGAAGTAGCAAAATAAAAGTAAGAATGGACGTGTCTGTACAGTTTTTTACATTGTAATTAGACTACAATGAACTATGCAGAAAGACTGTCTACAGAGGAGAGTCGAGTAGAAAAGTATTTTTTTATAATAATTTCTTTCTATTGTTGTTGTGTGAGTGAAGGATGCATAATGAGTATGGATTACTAGATCATGTGGTGGTGGTGGTTAGTAGCAATAGAAGAAATTATCACATCACATCACGGTTCTAAAAAGTGGATAAAAACATAAAATGTGACATGGGAAAACGAGTCTAGGACCGATTGACGAACACCAGGTTGACGGCTACATGGGTGACGAAAAAAAAATGCCGAAAAAACTGAATGCCGACCAATGCAAATGCCGAATGTCATGTTTGACGACACGGAA
>JAHZNJ010003630.1:0-12516 GCA_027744475.1 Lepidocyrtus cf. sotoi NNG-2020
CATTTTTCAATGGATTCGTGAAGCGGCATCGAAGTAGCTTGCTCAATATTTTAGCACAATCAGAGGCAAAGCTCTCCTACAAGATCATAGTGCTGCGTTGGTTGTGCCATCAACAACATCGCATCGCCATCGACGTCATCGTTTCAAAAAATATGTGATAATTTACCTGGCGCACAGCGTCCCTTCATGGTTCGATTCATTTTGCTTGAAAATTGTTATGAATTTTAGGAGGAGAGATGTGCAGAATGCGGATGGTAATGGCGATGATGGGTGAAAATACTATGCTTTTGCATCATATCACATGAATCACATCTTACACGATCATACAATTTGAGATTTCAAACTGTCTTTTCTTTTGCCATTGCATTTCATTGTTGTAGTATTCTTGCAAAAGTGAAGAAATCACTTCAATTTCGAACAGAAGCGAAGTGTAATCTGATATATTTTAGTGGATGTTGTTGAAGGTGTTAGTGTGATGTTGAGGATGGATGATGGATGATGATACACTTGTGTAGTCGACCGATCAAACGTTTCTGGCACAAGTTCATCTGTTTCTCATTTCTCTCCCATTTTTCTAGCAATTTCAATTTATTACTTTGCACCTTTTAAAAATGAGCTATTGCTTCCGCAATTTTTTATTTTGTTATCTTTGCGCATCCTCATTGTGAAGGAGTATAAACAGAACAATATAAAGACACCTTTTGTCATTCAAGAAATGGGATGTAATGCAATGTAGGTAAAATATAACATTCATCAGCCATCACCCCCGCCATTGTTCTCTGTTGCTCCTGTGATTTATTGCAAGCGACACAACACAATAGTATTTTTTAAAAATGTTACAAAATTTTATTTAAAGGTGACATAAAAATGTTTTAGGTGACTAGCACAAAAATTGCCGTAAAGATAACGACAAAAACTTTCATTTCATTTTATGAATTGTGAAGGGATGCGATAACTCATTGCTTTACACAACCGCTGTGGCTGTAGCATTATTACAGCTTTTCAGTATCTTTATTAACAGGAAAATCGTGGCAATTTACTTTGATTCCTCCTTTTCATCATTCTATTAGAGCAGAGCAAAGCTAACCGAGAAAAGTACAATTTTAGTAACACTGACCTAATGACATACAGGGACAGTCTTATCAGTTTTAAACTGCAATGATGTTATCTCATTTCATTTCCAAATTATTTTCTATTGAAAACGTTACTAAATTTTATCCCGCTGGCCCATTTCCTGTTTCCGTTTTTATGTCTTGATTAGCATAAATTTATTCATACTTTACATTTATACTTATTAAAATCTACTTTAACGCTGAATACCATTCATTAAAATATGCTCCCATCTGTGCAAAATGCAAAACAGCTAAACACACAGGAAATAGTAGTTTTTCTAAACTCCATTAATTTAACTGCTAAAATTAAATGGGCAGCTTACTCAAAAAAAGTTTCCCTTTTTATCAAATTATAAAGTATAATAGTAGATTATTGTTGCTCATTTTCATTTTTAATATCTGTACTTATAATATTCGCTTCCCTGATTAATTCCAGGCTAATAACTTTAGAAAAAAATATTTCTCACTCATTCCTATTCATATTTAACTCTTTACTTTAACATTCTGTAGATATATATAGACATCGAGAGACATGGTTGAATGATCGACTTATTCGACTTGTATTGTATTGCAGTTTGCCTTGTGAAGGTTAAGACAAATACTTATTAGCATCAACAGCAGAAGATTTCACAGTGGAGTAGGCAGACAAGGAAATTTATAATTTTTTAAAGTAAAAGTGAGTAAGTAGATATAGAACAGATATGAACTAACCTAAATACGGGATTTATAACTTAATTCATCCTAACAACTCAAACGTCAACTCCAGCAAGCATAGCATTTAACGCATGTTAAAGTGAATCTTCTTCATTTTGTCTAATGATGAAATGCTCCCATACACGTAAGAAAATAGTAAATCGTTCAAGAAGAAGAATACGAAGAATTATGCATCAGTGGCTTTTGATTTCAGTACAACTAAAAACTAAAACTGAACTTTATTTCTAGTAAATTGAACGATGAAGATTAGTGAATAAAAACTCCACAGCAGTGTTTGTAGTAAGATGTATAGAATATGGACATGGGTAATTACCCTACTTACCCACAGACTCAAACACCTTCACTGTTTTACCCTCAAAAATTCTCAACCAAAATAAAATCTACTTTCGTAATAACAACGCAATGCAATATCATCATCATGCAATAACAACATCAGTAACAACAGCAAAACCAAATGATGATAAGCATGGTATTAAAACAATAGTACAGTAGATCATCTTTAAATGATTGATAAGCATTTTACACTTTTATTATATTCATCCATGCACCCATTCACTTCTATTTCTATTATCCTCATTCTAATTTTCATTTCATCATCACCGCACCGTACTAAAATAATAACAACTGTTGTGAGAAAAATTATCTTTTTTAAATTTAATTCTTTCATTCCTCTTCAGTATTAATTTCATTTCAGTTTCAATCATAAAAAAATTAAAGCAAAAATTTTACTACATTGCAAAAAAAGATATTCCCCCTTTATCCTCGTCAATTATCAATTAAAATATCTTTTTACGCTAATAAGCTTTTGAATAAAGAATGATTCACTCTCACTTACCGACGAAGGAGGAAGTAACTTCATCAAGGTAACGTTTGCAGCAGGATTTGTAACGGCACATGGTACAACTAAAGGTTTAGTATTGTTGGATTCCACTCCTATCGTGCTATTCTTCTCCAGTAAGAGGACCCGTTCACCTGTGTAAATAAACGCAAAATTTTTCAGTTTTTACAGTATCAACTTCTACTTGTAAACTTTTTTCACGATTGGATTTGATGCAATTTATAAAAATACAATACAATACTTACAAGCAACAACGTATCATTTTAAAATCAAAAGAAGATAAAAAAGAAAGAAAAATAATAAAATCAAAATGCACCCACTACCATGCAATATTATACGGTGCCATACAAATGAGATATCGACGCGAACGTGAATTCAATAAAGTATTTTTTTCAAGTTTAACCTGATCCTAAAAGCATGTCAAGAGAGTCATACTAACAAGTATACGATACCATGTGATCTAAAAATTTGCATAATATTATTTTTTTATCTAGTAGAGAATTTAATTTTATACAGACCATGTATCTTCATTGACCCTAATATTTAAATTTTACTTGCAAAATTTTGCACTCAAACCTATGTGCCGAACAATTTTTTTTAGAAAACCCTGCATCATATCAAGCATATTTATTATCTTTTATCCCAAACGGTCATGCCATACTCATTACAAATTTGCGTGTTTGCATAACATAATCCATCCTTCAAGTGTTACACTAGCGGCAAACTATGAAGCACAGAAAATTTAATTTTTACTTCCAAAACATTTTGATTAATAATACACAAGACACCTAAAAATGATTTTTTTCATAAATGATTTCATTATTAAGTAAACTCATTCAGCTTTTTCAAATTACATTCAAAGTGATTTAAGTTCGTTTTGAATACGTTTTGTAAATAAAATGTGGCAGTAGCAGAAGCCTTCTTAAGTAAAATGAAGGTTGAATTTCCTCAATTTCAAAGCAGCAGTACTCCAAACGAACACGAAACTCAAATGTGCCAACTCTTGTTCGATAAATTTCTTAAATCATCAAATAGTTATCAATTTGTGGACGAATATTTTAACGATTTTGGTAAGTTACAGTGAAATTGACATTTTGCTTTCTTGATCTGTATGATTACAATTTTGTTACGCTGTGTATTTTCATGTTTCATTGTGTATTTTTAGATCCCGAAAAGCCGTGTTCGCAGTATGCCTTAAGTCAAAGCCCAAGTTCCTCTAGGAAAAAGAAAGGTGAAAGTGAGTACGTCAGTATTAAGAAGAAAGCAAAGGTTGTCAAGATGGTCGACGATCACCCCAAATGGAAACACAGCACCGTTCAGCAATATTGTCGAGCCTACAAGCATCCCTATTATTACAAAAGATGGAAGACTCAAGTACAGCAAGGTGGGACCAAAGATGAGATTTTCCACGAAATAAAATTGTACATGTTCAAGAATTTCAAGGAAGCCCGAGACGGAGGAGTACCTGTTCATGACACTGATTTAAAAACATGGGCAATACAAAAAGCAACCGATTTTCCTTTAGTGCGTGCTTGGTTTACTGCCAGTCCACGATTTATTTTAACATTTAAACAAGAATATGGAATAACGTCAAGAAGAATTACAAAATTGATAAGCAAGAAACAGCTGATAGATCAAGAGAAAGTACTTGAGTCTGCTGAACAGTTTCGAAATGAAGTAAAAAATTTGCAGCCAAATTATACTTTGCAACAAATCTGGAATACAGATCAAATAGGCTTCCAATACGAGTATTTGTCAGAACGCACCTTGTCTTTTAAGGGAGAAAAATTTACAATTGGATCAGCACATTCCCCTACCAATAATTTGTCTCATTCTTATACTATACAGTACATAATTAACGCTGCCGGTGAAATAGTTGGGGATGCCTTTATTTGTTTGTTGGAGCCGAACGGAAGATTAGGTGATAAAGTTTTGGAGCGAATTTTTCTTGCCCCCAACTTAACGGTAACGTGCAGTAAGTCTGGTAAATTGACAGGAACCCATGTTTCATATTTTGTTGAAAAGTGTGTCAGACCAAACAAGATGGCTCGGATTTTGTACATTTTAGACTCGTGGACAGGTCATGTCAATGACAAAATTTATGGTGAAGCATCTGGCTTACAAGGTGTGGATTTTAAAATGAAGATAGTACCACCTCACTGTACTCCTTTAGCACAACCGCTAGATGTGTACTTCAATTTACAATTAAAATACCTTGTAAAAAGGATTTATGCGTATGCTCATCTGTTAGGCATTCGGCTGACCTCGCGCAATGATATTCTTAAACTGCAATCTCTAGTTCATTTTGCTTTGTCAGCTCCGATTTTTAAAGAGATGATTCAATACAGTTTTATAAAATCTGGTATTGTAGATTTAGAGCGATCTTACTTTTTTAATGTAAAAGACGCTTGTTTTATGCTTAACAAAACAAATTGCGAAAATTATTGTACAGAGAGTTGTTTCATAAAGTGTTCTTGGTGTAGAAAAGAAATTTGTTTCCAACATTTTTTCATTGATTATCATTTGTACGAATGTAGTGCTGGTCCGTATTACAAAGGAGAAAGGTAAATACAAATTTGTATTTGTAACGTCTATTTGATAAAGATACGTTTTGATGTATTTACATAATTTTAAAATATGAATAAAATCAGTTAATAAAATCCTCTCGGCATTTGGAAAGAAATTTGTCTTTAGCTTGTAAGATAAAAATGGTAATATTTAGGTCAAAGGTCAAATATTAGGGTTATTGATGATGCAGGGTTTGCATAAAATTAAATTCTCTACAAGATAAAAAAATAATATTATGCAAATTTTTAGATAACATGGTATCGTATACTTGTAAGCCAAGCAGCAGCACAGCAAAAGAAATAAAAAACACGATTGCATCTTCATTTTTTGCATTTTGCAATTCAATGTTGATAACAGCAAAAGGGGTGGTGAAGGGGTAGACATGAAAGGAAATGGGGAATAGCGATTCCGCAAGCAATATGCAAATTAATTTATGCATTTTTATTCTTTTCTTTCTCTCTTCGTTTTCCTCTGAAGCAGCAGAAAATCAAGACAAAACAAAAGTCAAGTGCACTGACACCACCGCCTTTACTGCTTCATTATAGCTCTGCTGGGTGCTGCTGATCTTTTGCTCATTGCATTGCTAAAGGTGGTTTAATGCGGAATGCTGATTGATAAGAATAGCTTAATAGCATTATTATTACGCTTTGCCGCATCGCTACGATAATATGCAAATTCGGTTGTGTACTACAAGGACGGACGTGTGTACTTATAAATTTACATAAAAATGATTAAAAGATGAAGAAAGGAAATTCGAAATCCTTCTAATAAGCCAAAAAGGCTTAATAAAAATCAAAATCAAGATTCGCATATTTTTTTGTTTTGTTGTTGTTGAGGTTGAAGTTGAGTTGTGAAAAGTTTTTTGATTTTTGATCAGAAAAAGTAGGAAAAGCGCGAAGTGAGAGTAGGTTTAAAAGGCAAAGTAAAGACCTACTTTACATTTGCATACCCCTTCCTCCCTTCTTCTCATAAATTATAAGTAGCCTTTCATGCAGAGAAATGCAGAAAGTAAGAAGGATGATCATAAAACGATGATTACCATTATGGCGAGGAGGCGATATGGCTACTTCGAAAAAGGCGTGCTGTTGCGTGGTTAGTGTTTGTTGTAGTTTTTAAGTGGTAAAAAGTGAGTACAATGCATACAGATTACAGATTAAACTGCAATTTAAAAGGCAACTTAAGAAAGTAAACGACCCGAAAAACCAAACCAAATCAATACAATATTTTTTCAAGTGGTTAGCTAATTTGTTTGAATTTTTATAAAATTGAAAGGAAGAGATTCAATTCAGTGCACAATGTAGGGTATAATAAAATTGATAAAGCATATATTTATATGATTTGTTTGCGGTTGGTTTAAAATGATACATACTACGATACTTGTAAAAATTACTGATGCACTTTAGCAATTTGTTAATATATAGGTATATCATCACAGCAGCAACAGCTTTCAACCTTATTTCTTTCCCTTTGCAAATATAGTTTATTTTGTCCTCGTTTCCTTTCTCTAGAGGAATACCACTTTTTTTTATCATTTTATCGTGTGGGAAGTGAGCGATTCTAGTTTTTACCCTTGTTTTTATACGTAGGTAATTGTTTTGTTGTTGATGGTGGTACATAGTATGAAAATAAATATTTATCATTGTTCTGTACAATAAACAATCGATAAAATGAATCTGAAGGTTGAACTAAAATAAGTCGTAAGGAAAACTGCATAAAATCTAGATTTTACGTAGTTTGAAGGTTATCCAATCGCAAATGACAATTACTGGAATAAAAATCGCAGAGTTAGAAAAAAACAGGTTTTCATTAGTAAATATACCTGTATTGAATAATGCTTTACCTTTTGAAGCACACAATACAACTATTTTTAGTACAGGGTATTTAAAGAAAAAAGGTTTTAAGGCATAATGTATTTGTTTGCGTTAGAAATTAGAAACAAAATAAAGTAAAAAACTAATTTATTTTCTCACGTAATGACGTAGTTTCTATTTTTCCAGAACTTACTATTAGATCAAGCTACTTAATCAAATCAAACTATCTGATTGGCTAATAGCTTATATGAATAAATTTACTTAACAAGTCTGTAGGAAAAGAGCACAATAACCAGCCCGCTAATTAAACCGAAAAAGAATGCAAAACAATGGAATATCCATTCCAATGTAATTAAAGGTCTTTAAATGGTTGCTTTCAATTTATAATTTAAGAGACTTGTTTAAGGAAAATACCTTAAAAGCAGAAAATAGGTATGACAAAATTACTTTTACCTGGGATGAAGACGTAAAAGGATGAGAGATAAGTTTCATCATCCCACTTATGGCAGCTGTAATTTCCTGTCTGTGACTCATCTAGGCCTTCGAGCTCCAGCAGTGCTGAGAATGCGTATGTTGTTGGATCATAAAAATCATCCGTAAAGCGTGTATTATCAACGTTGAGGAAAGGAAACTGCAAAAAAAGAACAATAAAAATGTTTAAATGTATATTTACGTTTTTTTGTACAAAACTCCCAAAATATTATTACAGCAGAATGTGCAATTATTCGTTTACTCATCTCATCAAAAAAAACAATGCAACATTTAAAAAAATATGAATAAAAGAACAAATGAGCGTGATTAAAGCGGTTCAAATTACTACTATTAGTTACTTCTACGCAGTCAAAAATTAGTCTTTAACTTAGCTTTTTCGTATGGAAAGTAGACCATCAATTAACTCATGTTCTTACACCGGCAAAAATTCAAAGGCCGTTTAGTAAATCTAATTTCAAAACTCGTGTGTATATTATTTCATTTCTAGCCCATAAAACTTAAAGAGGTTGCGTTCTAGAGTTAGTTTCGTCCTTGTTCATGTAAAACTAAAATGCAATAATAAATACCGAAAATATTTACAAACAAAAATTCTACCGCACTTTTCAAAAGGCAAACAACTATTTGACAATTTATGAACAAAAATTTTTCATAATTTACAATAATTCTTGGCGTAATCCAATTAACAAATAACAATGGCAAGAGCCATTTGAAATACTACATCATGCGAAGTTCAAATCATGATAGAATACAATATGATCAACCTTTTGCTTATTTACATTACAATTATTGCATTAAAAGACTATAAAATTAAATCGCATTTAATTAAGAGACATTTCAAAAGACCACAATATGCGTAATGATCATTATCGTGAATATTTTACGTGTGATTGGCTCATTTTGTAAAATGACACGCAGTTTTTGTTTACTTCTCTCCACCTTGATACAATTTTTTAAATTTTGTCAAGTTTAAGCTTAAAAGTTACGAAAACATAACTGTATTCGTGTAACAAAACAGGTATTACAATTATTTTCCCATGTGCGTGCAAAAAAGGGTTGTTTTTATTCATTTTAGCATTCCTGAAGATTCAAAGAATCATGATATTATTCAATTTTTATTTTAGAATGCACCTGACTTGAGCTGAGCATAGGTCTAATATAATATAAGTAAATAGGGTGCTTTTCATAATCATCCCCTTTCATTTGGCACTGGCACTAATCAAGAATCAAGAAAAAGAAGCCATCTTCCTCCACTCCTCAAGAAAAAAAGTTTTTTTTGCTACCATCTGCACTGCGATGTGATTCACCGGTACGCAATATCATCCCGGTTTTTGTTAACTTTTCTGTAACAAAGGCTTCAACTTCATCCAAATATATTTTTTGCTACTGAACAAAATACAACGTAAACAATCAGTTAAATTTATAAAATGGATCTCTCATCATCATCCCCGGGAGCTGTTCTATTACTTACACAGGTGCAACGCAGTAGCAATGTTATTGTGTTATTAAGTAAGAAGTGCCATTATTTGCACGCAAAAGCCCCAGCGTCGCATCGGCATCAACATAAAAATAAGATTTACGGTTGTTGTGTAATAAATCTTTACAAAATACATTTTTTAAAAGGGGTTTAAAAAATGAATGAAAAAGAAGATGATAATATGATATCAGCTTCAGCAGTCAGATTCAGCCTCCTTTTTAGTTATTAATTAGTTCATTAGCTTGTATATGTCCCTCATAATACAATAAAAGTCCCTCTGCTCGTTCGATGCTCTACAAAAGTCAAAGCAGGTGCTGTGTGGGAATTATACGAAAAAAATTATGTCTGTCATGTCACGACGATTTAGTTTAGTTCAGTTAGACACGGGGTTTGGTATACGTACGTAATCATATTATTTGCTTTGTTAGTATAAGTAAATATTATGCCTGTGAAAAAATTCGTCGTCTCATCACATTACCATAATCATAATTTGATCTAAATAATTTTTACAAAAATGGGAATTATCTAAACAAACTTTGGTCTTGGCATTTGGTCTAGTTAGCAGAAAGTGGTGCTCTCGCAAAATCTGCCACAAAAAGTCATTAGGCAGATATCATGCCATGCCATTGTTCAATTATGCTGGTTAGTGCCGATGATAAAATTGATAACAATAAAAGAAGATAAGACTAGCTTGATTTATGATGATATAATATTACGACTTACGACCCTATGTATGCACGATGCACGACATAACTTTTTGTTACAATTTATTTTCTCACCAAAATATTTTCGAATTTCTAAAAATCATCGTCCATATTTGATAGAAAAACTTCGATTATAGAATAAATGCTTTCTTTTTAATCTTTCCGTCATTAACATAGCTTGATGATGCATTCTGCATCAAGATCGAGTGACCTTTTAAAGAATAAATCTTGATAACTTAAACTTGAAATCCGTTTTGTTTACCCTTTTTAACTTTGTCGATTCCGCTAACCAAAAAATACTTGGGACGGAGCCTTATTACACGAAGGTAAATTTTTAATTATGGTTAATTATTATATGGATTATGTCTGCATTGTTAAGAAACTGCTCTCCACTGATTTTCTGATGACTTTTTTAAATGTACAAATAATAATTATTCTCATTTCGAGGTTAAACCTACTAAAAAGTAGTTATCATCGTGCATTTTCTCAAAAGTAACCTTTAAAAACTGATCATTTCTCACGCAAAAGTGAGAACACTTTTTTATTCTTCCTAACGGAGTGGAAAAGAGAGCCTTGATTTTTGTTTGACTTTATAGATGTGTATAGTATGTGTACATGTTGTGAAGTGGGGAATTTTTAATAATGGACATTGGACAGAAGTGCAATTTCAATGTTAAAATGATAGAAAAAAGTGTAATGGCAATAACCATCATTATTAATGGAACTTGACTAGTTGACGACTACGACGGTTTAAGTGCCTACTAAAAGGACTAATACGAGGATAATTAGCAGTAAAAGATCTTGAATCTTGTATTGAAAAAATCTGAGCTCGTACTTGAATTTTTCTACCGTCTTCATTTTTTCTTTACTACAACAAATAAAAAATATTATGAGGATGATTTTATGAAGAAGTTTACTTTGCACTTCAACGAAATGACTATTAAAGGACAATAATATAAGGATGGCGATGATGATTATTATTACGATGATGTTGTTGATGGGCAGGTAAAGTTAAGTAAAGTTCTCATCAACTTCAATACTCAAACTTAAATACTTGATGAAAAAGAATGTAATGGTTCTCATATCATGTTGATGATGATTATGTTAGCTCTTCTACCTATGTTGATGTTTCAACGAACGATAATAATGATGCTGCTGAGAATGACCTAAAACTAGAAAAAAATCAGCAAAGAAAGTGCACAAGACAAGGTGACTTGACAAGTTGACAGATTTTCCTGACAAACTTGTACCTTTTTTGCTATATTTTCTCTTAAAAGTTTATCTACGCATATACCTTATATGTCAGCAATATTGGGGAAAGGCAATTAATTTCGATGAAAGTAAGCTTTTGATTAAAAAATGTAAGTAAAATTTTGCACTAACCCCTTGTCCCGAATAAGACCACTTTATGGGGTAATACGCACTACAAAATAAATGGATTTTCTTCAACGAAGGATCCAAGATCACTTCTGTGTTAGGCTGATTAGCAAGTGGCGTGGTTGTTCCGTTTTCCGGATCCGCAAGTAAAATTAGAACGTTCGGTGGGCTCTGATCAAACTGCACATCTTTATCATCGTAATCAGCGTCTGAATAATCCTGTTCCGCATCTGAAGCGCCTCCGGAGGCTTCTGAGGCTGACGCAGTAAGACCCGGTCCACTGCTTACTGCCGCTGCGGCGGAAGTTCCTGGAGGAGATGCTGATGCTGAAGATGATGATGTAATACTGCTGCTACTGCTACTTCCGTTCCCGTTAACAATTTGGCCACTGACACAACAAACACCGAGTAAACTGCTAATAACTAATAAACTGAAGAGGGAATAATTGACTAGATTTTTGTGTAATTTGTTGTAGCTCCTTCTTCCTTTGTTTTGTCGCCTTCTCTCCGAGCACTCCATTTTTAACAAAAATTATTTTGTGTAATTAATTTACAATTTATATAAACAATTAGTGCAACACCTTATGCACTGTCTGCATTAAGCTCTACACCCTCCTTTTACACTTGATAGACGTTTTCCTCACCGTCACTCATTCAAAAACTTTCAAAAGGGCACTGACACTCTCCTCTTCTGATTAATTTAATCAGATCGACAAGTTCGACAGTCATTTAACGAAAATCATTTAAAATGGCACTTTGTTGTGCAACACAACACAAAACTGCAATCAACTGTAGCGGATTTTATCGACTGTCGACACTACTGCACTCCTGACACAGTCCCATTCAATCATAAACTAAAGTAATAAGGATTATAGTACTGCCCCAACAATGCTGATGCCGCAACGACGCTTCTACTGAAAAGAATTGAGCTTCGTTAAAGCACTGGCTTAACCTTAGTATGAAAACTGGCTCAAGTAAAAGAAAATGCTTTTCTTAAACTTTGAACAAGTTAGTATCGTCCTCATCCTCTCTTCGTACATATCATCAACATCATCTCATCATAGTAGTATCATAGCTCCTCATCATCATCAATAACAACAACAAAGCCTTCCCCTTTCAATTCGTTTATTCAAGGGAATTCGCCAACTTTGCCACTATAGTAGTAGTGAGCAAAGTCAAGCTAAAGTTAAGTGTGCGAAAAATGCGAAAAATATTTACACACATTTGAAATAGTAGTTTCTTTAAAGTAGGCAAATGAAGCTCGCAAAGAAGAACATATAAATCGTACATACGTGAATCGTCTTATTACGCATGCATTAAAAATGTAATCATGTTTTGTTGTATGATAAGAGCTCATCATTATACTTACTACAGAGCTGAGCTATGATACGATATGATTATGTAGGTACTCTTTGTGTTCCTTTTAC
>JAHZNJ010003631.1:0-11796 GCA_027744475.1 Lepidocyrtus cf. sotoi NNG-2020
GAAAAGAAAGAAAGTGTGTGTATATGTGTGTGTATGTATGTATGTTCCTGCTGCTGCTGCTATTAGCGTTACAGCCATTGGGCAATCTTCTCTCTTTTCTACTAATGAATTCAATTAATTTTTTGATGTAATTTTTTCCTAGTTGTAGTAATAAAAAATACTAAAATGTAAATCCTATTGGCATTCATGTCTTTCTTTAATGTGACTTAATAGTTACTGTTATATAATATACCATCGTAAGTAAGCAGACGCCAAAAAATATGTTATTGTAATCTAAACAACAATCTATTTCAATGAATTAAAATTGGAGGATTGATAATAGGTAGAAATTGTTTTGTGCATCAGTCAGCTCGAGCGACAAAGAAATGAGAGGCATAGCCTAGGCAATTGATACTATTGCAACTATTTTTCCTTGCAGGCGTTCAGCAGCTATTAGTAAGTCAATTCAGTAAAATGAAAGTACACATCATGCACTTACAAAAGTCAATTCGGTGTTAATAATCCACTTGAACTCTCCTCCTACTATTTTCCAGACAAATAGTTGTACGCAACCCCCGATAAAACTTATCATGAGTATGGAGTATTAGGAGTAGCAAAAATGATGATGGCATGCTTAAGTACCTGCTGTTGTACATACGTAAAACGCATTAAAGTGGCACTTCACCAGTTACCATCGCATCAAATATATGTTTTAGCGTAAGTACGCAGCACACTTAAAGCCACAACCAAAATTGTAATCATCATCGTCTCCATCATCACCACTTTCCCTCTCTCAATCTTATAATTTTATTACAATGCGCAATTATGGGTCCACCAGTTTCTTCCTGCATAAAGGTATCTACACAATATTTTTCATAAGCTGGGACAAGCCTATGAAAAATTTCAAATTTAAAAATCAAATATATATTTTTTGAATTCATGTTTTGATCATGTCCTACCCATCTAAACATCTTGTTAAAGAGGGGAAACCCACCGAACGAAATATTATTATTATATATAAATATAACCTCCAAGTTTTCACACTCATTTTATTATTTTCTCTTGAGCGAACTACTACTACCGCTGCTACTACGACTCTCTGGCAGTTTAAATGCGGCATAGTGATGGTGGCATGATGGCATCCAAGTTTTTATGGACTTTCCTCCATAGGGCTCAGATTTTTATTATAATAATTCCTACGTGAAAAAAGAAAAGAGAGAAGATTGCCCAATGGCTGTAACGCTAATAGCAGCAGCAGCAGGAACATACATACATACACACACATATACACACACTTTCTTTCTTTTCTCTCATCTATATTTTTCTCTAACTTCGTTTGCCAACATAACACCACTGCTATGGCAGTCGTAGTAGTAAAATAAAAAAGCGATTTCATCCAAATAGGAGGTCTTGCATTGCAAGCAACTGCATTAGAATTCCCGCAATACAAGACAAGTCACTTCAAAAGCTTCTACTTATTGCTTTCACTCGTACCTTTCTGCTGCTGTTTTAATATTACTGCTGTGGCTTTACTCTCTAGGTAGCTTCAACTATGTAAAAGTGTTAGATGAAGAGACAAGGCAGCAGTCGCAACCCAAAGCTCTTTTGCTTCTACTACTTTTACTTGAATGTGAAATATAAGCGGAGAAAGAAGGGTTAGAGAGAAGAGAGAAAAGAATGAATAGTTAAAATGGAATGGTTATTTCTGCTTTGCATAAGACCTTTTTCGGATCCATATCAAAGTATTATGTGATGACACATTACTACAGTAAGAGAATACTATGCTGCATGCTGTGGAGCTGCTTTTTGCTGTTGTTGTTGCTGGAATGGAAATGGAACTCTTTCCTTTCCTATTCCACTTTCTGCCGCAGTCTGAATTTTGACGTGGAACTGAGAACACAGCTGTTGATGTACTCTCCCATCGCATTTTCTTATGTGGTGCTTCTGAAATGGCGACTTAAAAAAAGTTCGAATGTCAAAAGCGCATCGTTCGTTGTTCGTTCCGTTTCCGTTGAGTTTTCCTTCCCCCTTAAGTGGTAATCAAGTTACATTAAACTTGCTGTTGCTACAAGCATCATCACTGCATAAAAAAGAAAAGAAGCTGCTGAATAGAATAGAATTATTATGTACGTAGTTAATACAACTACTACAACTGTGGCAATCCTCTTGATTTCCATTCAAAACATGTTTAAGTACTTTTTAAATTCTACTTTCTTCTTTATAAGTGCTTATGCGAAGAACGAGCTCTCTTTGTAATTTTTTGGTTTGGTGTGTGTGTGTGTATCTTCGCATTCGCACAAAGCAAATAATAATATTTTCATAAGTCTACTACTGTAGTCAAACGTTTACTCTTTTTGTGAAGAAATCTTCTTACTGACGAATCTAAAGAACGAGATCTTGTCGTTAACATTAACAAAGCGAAAAGTTTCCCATTTTATACAAACATTTTCTTTTTCTTCTAGAAAAAATTAAGTAATAATTCGAAGTCATTGCAAAATACTATTAACAGTGTTGTTGTTTGGCTTTGTCGCTTTGTTTGAGTCTTTCTTGTGTGCGGTGTGCAACACGACGTAAAATATTTACATTATAATTTTCACGGGCTTGGAAACATTTTTAAAGGTGTAAGCGAATGGGCTTGTCTCCTTATGATATGATTCAAAGAACAACTTCATTTCTCTCTCTCATTTTATGTATGTAATACATATTTTTAGAGGAACAAACTATTTCCTGTTTTACACTTGTTATGATGATGTGAGCCACAAAAAACTTTAAATTACATTATATAATATTACATCATATTACCGTTTCAACTCAACTCTCAGCTTGACTCAACATGTTCTACTCTCTTACTGCTGCTTCTGTTGTTGTTTTTGTTTTTGATGACGTTGTATTTTAACTAGACGGGGAAAACAAAATACTACGACATGAAAAAAAGTTTTTTCCTCTCTGCCGTCGTCGTTGTTTCCTCGATTTGGGTTTCTACAGCTGAAGAACGGTGAACTAAAACGCTACTCTCATGGAAAACAAACGCATCGCATGCATGCCATTTCCTCTCCTTGCTAGAGAATAATATAACAACATCCTATAAAACACCTCCTACCTCCACATTACATTCCAAATCTTGACATCTTTCTCCGGTTTTTAGTTCGTACGTAGTTCTACGGAAAAATAATAACTGCGGTAGTAGTAAAAGAAGAAAACTATTTTTCTCTCTGGCAATTGTAAAAACAAACAAACAGCAAACATTCGCTGGCCTTTTCTACTAGTACTGCTTTACTTGATCTTCTACATATTATATTACAAAAAAGGACACGAAGTAATAGGGAAGGCACTACGGATAAAGATATTTTATGTACTTAAGTAAGTATGAGTGGCAAGGCTGCTCTGCTGCTGTGCCGCTCTTTTGTAACTGATGAAAAAATATACAAAAATATTGTTATTATGTTGTTGTTGTTGCTGTACGTTGTATGACAGAATAACAACTTTCGTTTCGTAGGCAAAAAACTGAAGTAAATTCTTTCTTCTTTTGGTTTTGGTTCAGCTCATGTCAGTTATCACAAGATCGTTAGACCTATCGTTAGACTGTACAAAATAGTCTTTGTGTACAGCTCTTATTCTGCTGTATTCTCCATCCTCGAGGATAATATTCTGTTTTTTAGAAGTTTCTATCACTAACTTACATTTTCTTCATCATCATCATCATCATGTGACTATGAATGACCATGAATGACTATGCCAGTTTACTTCTGAAGATTTATGCTACATATTATTGTAGAAGTGGTGGT
The DNA here is from genome assembly GCA_027744475.1 of Lepidocyrtus cf. sotoi NNG-2020. Taxonomy (NCBI): domain Eukaryota; kingdom Metazoa; phylum Arthropoda; class Collembola; order Entomobryomorpha; family Entomobryidae; genus Lepidocyrtus; species Lepidocyrtus cf. sotoi NNG-2020. Next base: position 3,765 of record JAHZNJ010003631.1, read on the forward strand.
GGCCACGACGGCGACGGTAATATGGGATGTGACTGTGGTGGTACGATGAAATGATGTTGGTGCAAGGAGAAGCATGGTCGCATCCGCTTTTTCTGCTACTGCTGCTGTTACTGTGCAGTGAAACCAGTATGTAGTAGCAAGCAATAGCAATTCAAGATTATAATAGGCACGAACATTTTATTAGAGAACGAGAGAACAGAACAGAAACGCAAAAGCTGCAACCACATTACACATAAAAAAGAAAGTGAATTGGTGAAAGCGAAAAGCTAGCAAAAGAAAGAAGAACCAACAAAAAATTATATCGAAGAAGACAAGACACCACCGCCAAGGAACTGCTGACCGAAACCAAATAAAACGACACACGCGTTTCTGCCTTATTTCACAACACTTTTCTCTACCACCACTTCAACGTCTACTGTTGTGCGCTAAAAAGGAAGCATTAGCCAGGCCACTCATAGAGACAGATCCTAATTTTTACATGCATGCACAATATCTCCGCTGCATGCATCTGTGCGAATAAAGTTTTTTCCTTCCTTTTTAGAAGGAAAACCACTTTCAGCTAAAAAAAGAAGGAAAGTTGTTGTGGACGATTTAGGAAGAAGAACAAAACGAAGAGTTTCCTTCAATTTAAGTAAAATCACAATCACCATTGATAGTGGAACTGTTATTTAGCAATTTCCTGACTTACCCTGTGAATCCAGTGGGTCGGCAGATGTACATTTTCATTTCAAAAGAAAAAAAAACTGAACTTGCTATCACTTCCGTATTTTTTACTACACCCAAAGAAATAGGAAATACAGTTGTTGAAGAACCTTATATGAATGTGGAAATGCAAAAGAAGAGCAAAAGAGGAATGAAAATTTAACAAACTTTTTTAAAACGATGAAATTGCCGGCTAAGAGGAAGAAAACGTGTCTTCCCGGAAAACCTAGATCGACTTTTTTATAATGGAATTGCTTGCCATACCATAGCATTTACGAGACACGGAATACATAAAACTATGGCGCATTAAACAAAGGGCCTATTATTGAAATGAAGAAGAGGATTATCATTGTCAAATTAACAAGTTGTTGTTGCTGTTTTCGTTACTGCTGCTGCGTCTTCTTATAGCCTAGAAGGAAGTTCTTTTCGTATTAGACGAACCTCAAAAAAGAAAAAGAAGAAAATCTAAGGCAAGCGCGAAATAAGGGGCCCACATTGAAAATTTTCATTTTACAAACACAGTTTAGTTCAACCAACCGGTAAGATATACGATTCTTTAAACTATCTCATTTGGAAAGAATGATTTACTGCCCTTGTTGTTTCTTTTACGCAATTTGAAAGAAGACAAACATACATAACAATAATAAAAATAATAAAATCCTCTTGTTTGAAATCATTTGTTGCTTTTTCACAAATTCACAACATTAACGAAACAGCATTTTTTGGTTCATAAGAAGCAACGCCGGAATTTAAACAAGATTTTTTTTGTAAATAAAATTTGCATTTTTCAAAGATTTCGTTGTTGTACATAAAAAGTATTGTTTAAGGTATTTAATTGCACAGATCTTATTATGGTTTTGCTCTGAATTCGAATAAATAATGGATGAAAACGTTATTCACTTCTCCTTCACTTTACTCACTCACTCACTTTTACTATTATCGCACTGCTCGCAAATTTATAAGAAATAAGAATCTGCTCGCTAAGCATTATTTGTCTGTCGTGTGTGTGGTGTCTCGTGTTTCGGTGCAAGTAAAATTCTTTGTTTGAAGATGCAACCTTGCATTTTTTGCATTTCCCCCAAAAACAGAATTAGCAGCAAAAAATATTTTGCTCTTAAAGTTTTCTTATACATGAATAACCTTGATTTTTAGATAAAGCAAAAATGCTCCTATTTTTCATTTTAATATTGCATTGCATACTTAGTCCCAAAGGACCTTCTTGAAACAGAATACTTACTTAGATGCATGAAAACAATTAAGTAATAATGGATGATGATGTGAATAAAATTACATTTTAACTTTAGCGATTGCAATTTTTACTAATCTTCAACTAACTTTTAGATACTTACATTAGCTTAACAAACAGCACCCAATTTTGTACCAAAGTTTCTATCTAACATAAGAATTTTACCGTTTAAACTAAATAGTCATATCGGGAATGTCCAGACATAAAATATTTAGAAAAATGTAGAAACTAAATAATTATGCATGTGTTACAATTGTTGCATTCAAACTTACTTATTATAAATATTACTTTAAAGTTAAATCGTTCTTATAATTAGTTTTACGATTAGTTTAATGAATTTCTTAAAACAGTTAATTAATTAAAATGCAAACATCTTTAAGACATTTTGCTTGATTAAAGTTACTTCTGCTACTTGATTTTGTACAAGATTTTCTACTACTTGAAGCAATGTACATGGTACATCGCAGCAGAAATTGATGCATAAAATAAAGTATCAGAAAACTGACAGATGCGTCATTTCATGGGCAATTTTCCAACAGTAGTGGAAAAATTGGAGAAAATTTACTGATTTTTCACTACTCGCTCGTACTTGTGAAAGGAATAAAATAGCAAAGCGGTATAGAAGCGAAAGAAAACATTCAGCAGAAATTCAAAAAGATTTCTTCGCCTTTACAGCTTTGCAGCCACATTGCTGCATTCCCTCTAAAACATGGCTTTTAATACTTTTTCTCTGGAGTCTAAGTAGTAACATGAACATTATCGATAATATGGCGGCGATGGTTCATGGTTCACAACATTTTTTTTGTTTCTCACTCTTTTACTCCAACTGTGAAAGTTAAACAATGTCGAGGAGGGAAACGCATAACGTGCCAATTATATAAAAAATATCAACTTCCTTCCTTCTGCTTCTTCTTCCCAATAGTATTTGTATTTCTTTCTACTGCTACTACTGCTACGGCTACTGCTGCTACTATGCCAGAGGAAGTCAGATCAAAAACGAGCATTGTAAAACTTACAGGAGGGTATGTTTAAAACATTGACTCTATATCCCTCCTTCCTTCTCATTTAGCCACTGTTTTTTATTCTGGTTAAAATATCTTCTCCCTTTTCTTAGAACGTATTTTTTCAATTCAGTCAAAGCAGTAGTAGTAGTGGTAGTAGTAGTAAATAGTAAAGAAGAGTTAAATTGTGCAACTTTTCTGTCCAAAACCTTTTTTCTTTATTTTCTTAATCATCCACTTCATCTGCTTTAAGCAGCTTAGCTGGACTCCAAAGAAAATAATTCAAGTTGGATGCTCCTCCTTCTCATTTTCTGTAATACTTCTCAAGAAGACGAAGAACATATCTGTTCAGTTTTCACCATAAAGTCTCTTATACCTTATTTCCATGCTGGAGTTATATAAACATTTTTTGCTGTTAGTTTTTTGCATCGTGGAATTGAAGAAAAAGTTATATACTAGCAGCACTTGAAACTATCCTTGTTGAGGACGTTGATGAATTATAATTTATTCTAAACCTTTGTGTTCGGAGATTTTATGCTGTGCACTTGATGAAGTACTAGTAGGTTTAAAAAAGTGCTAGCTACTATTCATTGAGCATTGCTGCTGTTGCTGCTTTGTTGAATTTGCAATTGACACAGACTAAAAGTTTTTTTGCTATTCTCCCTTCCCCACCTAAAGTTTTTCGACTTTCCACCGTGGAAAATGCTTAATATAATTTATTTACTAATTAAAATCATAGTCACGTTGTATCAATCAAGTGCACACTTGACAGAGCGACTATAAAAAAACTTTACGCAGTTTTTTTCTCGTCAGTTTTAAACATATACGCATATTGTATTAGTACATGCAGCGGAATAGTATCACTCTTTATATATTACAAAAACAGCAACGTATAACCGTGCTTTTTCTTCTATTAAAACAGTTATTTGTTTAACTCAATTTAACTTCGAATCCGCATTTCTATTTACTATTTACATAGGTAAGTACTTGAATAGGAAGGATTAAACTTACAGCAGAACACATAAGCTCTAGGTAAACACAACAAAATATTAATGGCCACGGTGATAAAAACCCTTTAAGTCCATAAGTAAACATAAACAAAAAAGGTAAATATAATTACTATAATTATTTGATCTACTTTACGATTCCTGCTGCTATTGTACAAATATAAATCGAGGAAAGATACGCTCTTATAGGATAGGATAAAAAATTAATCAAATATCTTCACCATCATCATAATATCGTCTATGAAGATGCTTTTCACGTACCCCTTCCATTGTTGACGTATTTACAATAAAAATAGTCTATCGCGTTTCCATTTTCTTCTGGAAAAAGAAAGGTATTTCTTATTTTTGCTTTCTTTTTCTTTCTTTTCTCCTGTATCCCTGTCTCACTGTCTCACATTCGAGTTTTCTTTCTACGTACGTACGTACATCAATATGTAAGTTTGTTTGTACGTAAAAAAAGTGAAGTAGATTTTCTTCCGAAATCAGATACGTAAGCAAGTGAGAGTGCTATCATGATACGATGCGATGCGCTACTATTTTTTTCCTCTGTAGTTTTGACTTTCTTCTTATATTTCTACTTCTACTATTACTACATACGTACGTAAGTAGATATTTTTACTGTTGTCAAAGTTTTTTCTCTTCGTTTTCGCCAGTACAAAACATCCATAATGCATTAGCCAAAGTCATATCCATCACCCAAGAACCATCATTTCCACTACTCAATGAACCACAACTGCCTGCCTGCGCTATAAGTTCTTGCATCGTATAATAATATCGCATCTGACTTTTGCGGAACTCGTAATCGTCAACTCCTTCTCCACAAAATTTGTGCAATTATGCTTCGTGCCGAAATATTTTGAATACGTGTACCAACCTTTTAAATGTGTAATGTCTAAAGTTTTACGTTGTAAAGAGTTACACTATTTTTATAGACGGTTTCAAGAGTTGCAGATTTAAATTAAGCGTAAAAGGGAAATTAGCATTATCATTTAAAATTTAAGCATAGAAACTGTAGGGTTGTCAATTCTATGGGGCAATGTCAGACACTTTTCAGAATCAGTATCGAAAAACAAACTACTTAACCATTGCATTAAGTTTAGTCACATTGACTTGTAATTTGTTTAATTATTCATCTTAATTACGGATTTACGGATTGGAATATGTTTTACCGTCTCTGCAGTTAACTGCACGGTTGTTGATTGGGTGAATTTTCCTGACCTGAGCTGTGTAGCTTTTTACTCGGACTGAATTATTCAAACTCATATTGTTTATCCTATACAGACGACATTTCTGCCTAATAAAAGATCTTCTTTTCCTCGATTAATCCATTTTGTTTTTTATTTCTATCCACTAAAAAGTTTTTCTAGATTTTCTATCTAAAAAAGAGAAAATTAAAGTGATTTAAATGCCGTCTAGTAATAGGAATAAATGGGGTGGTGGTATTTGCAAAAGTAGCAGCAAGCAATACATAAAAGGAGAAAGGAGATGACGTAGAATAATGAGCCAAATGATGACAGGAACGTGTAAAAGACAAAAGATCCTCGTATAACATGGAAAAAGTTCAACTTTTCTGTTTTCCTTTCCACAAGAATAAAAAACCTGCTCGTCACTTAGCAAAAAAGCTGGCTGGCGGTTGTGGAGTGGAAGTTCACATATTTTTTATAGACTTAGCAGAGAACACTCTTTCGCTTTCTTTCCTTCTGTTTCTCTCTCTCTCGGTATATAAAGTGGAGAGTGGTGCTGCTGGTATTTTTAACGTACGGTGGGAAAGCTCTTAAACTGATGACATTTTAATGCTCTATCTTTTCGAAGTAAAATGAAGTAAAAGGAGAAAATCTCGGTTGCTGAGTACTTTTACATTACACCTTCATACCTTATAAAAATCGTTCTACCACCACCACACCATACTCTCAAAACGGTTCCTGGAAAGGAACAGAAGCACACACTACACAAAAGAAAAGTTTTTATGATTCTCTCCTGATTTAAGTTTAGTTTTAGTTGGACACGTTGTGGATTTTATTTTTAGGCTTTTAAGGAATTAGATTTTTATTGCTTTGTGGTTTTGATGGTGAACGGAACACCGTGTCGTGTCCTCGTCTTTTGCTACTAAAACGTCGAAACTTTTGTAAATTTGTTTCCTCCTTCAAATTTAATAAATAACCCCTTCCTCTGGTTTTTTTAAAGGACAACCTTTATTTTACAATCAATTGACTCTATTATTATTCCGTCCACGTTTTGTTCTATGGAAAATAACTACGTTAATTACTTTGGCTGTAATTACTCCCGCTTGGACGCCTTAGCAAAGCCCGTTTTCTGTCTCCTCTTTTTAAAAACTTTTTTATTACTTTTTATGACGCTGATGTCCATCTGGTGCTGTAAAAATGTAGAAATCTGTTTAATCAACTCTGTTAACTGGAGAGTTGCATGCAACAGATGAGTAAGAAAGAGAAACTTGGAGTAGAGTATGCGATTTAGTAAGAAAGAAGGGACAGTTCACTTTTAATTAAAAAAATGTTATGAGCATCCAGGGATCAGTTTTCTCGGTTGAGTAGTTTTATAAAAATGGTAATGTCAGCACAGCAGCTTTGAGAAAACTTGTAAACTTGTAACGTTTCAAGTTGAGTTTTCTTTCTTTCCGAAAGTTTTTTTCTTCCATTTGAGTTCGAGATATATGCCATCATTAAAGTACGTGAAGTAGTTTTATTGTTCAATTAAAAACTAATTAAAACATTTTATTTTATTTAAATTCAATAAATGAAGTAGGCGACAAGTTAAGATAAATCATGATTTTAGTAGAAAAAAATAAAATGTTAAATTGCTATTAACATTATAGAACCCTAAACTAGAACGCAAAGCGAAGCAAAGTGTCCAATTGCTTTGCTGTTGTACCTGTACGTATTACGTCTGTCATTATTTTCTTTTTCGTTGGAAACTAAAACTCCAACGAAGTAGAAATTACCGAGAAGAGAAAAAAATACTGCGAACATGATTTTACCAGTAAATTTTCTAAATTGCTTGGTAAAATTGTGCTCGAGTGTCTTTCCATTTGTCATTTTAGTAGCTTCTCTGTTAAGAAACAAAGTGAAAGGATGAATTGAGACGAGCCACATTTTTGCTACATCTAGGCCAGTTAGTGTCTTCTATATTTAATAATGTAGCAGTAGTTTCTTATATGATAAGTGCACATAGGTACTACTACGCTTCTACTTATTCTTTCACTCTCTGCACAATCTTCACATCTTCCTCACCTTTCTTCCTTCTTGCGCAATAAAATTGAGGTAGAGAGAGAACGAAGTACGGAATAAAAAAACACCGCATTTCTCAGTAATAATGTTTTCTCTACAAGAACAAAAAAAGATTTTCTAATGAGCGTTACTATATACCTATATGCATGTACCTTATCGCATTATATACGGTCTTCTTAAAAGATAATATATCTCGAAAAACTCTAGCAATATGCAAAGTTAAAGATGCAATAAAGTACATATCAGCAATATTCCTCTATTATTAGGCTAATTATAAAAACAATTCGAAGGATAAAAAGGGCGAATCTAAATCATAAACATAATTACAATAGTACGTTTCTTGGAATTGGGATTATTGTTCAGCTTTGTTAATTTTTGTAGACATCAACAACAGCAACTTCAACGGTAAAATCAAAGAGAAACAACGGTGCTTATAATTCACTTATTTACAGTCACTCTCCCCACTAATAACTCATATCATCATCATCACCACCACCATGATAGAATTTAATAGGATACATTGCAATACAAGCGATCGTCTATAAGCTCCTACATACACTGCGCTGCTTTATTGATAGTAAATGTGATACTTCTACTTAATTTCATTACGGGCGGACCATTTCTTTTCCCCGTCACAATCCACACCATGAAGTAATAATAAACGATTGCAAAGCAACCGGTGTAAGTACTAGCTTGAACCAAACGTTTTTACTTGGCAAAAGTGACGATCCCGTTTTGCTCAACAACAACAACCATATTAGACTACCCGCGACATATTTGGCTACGCGCGCCATATTTTGCTATCCGCGCCATATTTGGCTATTTGCGTCA
>JAHZNJ010003632.1:0-10433 GCA_027744475.1 Lepidocyrtus cf. sotoi NNG-2020
CGTGGTTCTCTGATTCTCTTGGAGCCATTATTGTGATGATTATTTATAACTTATGTGAAGTAATGAAAATAACTTTCAGGAAGAAGAGAAGAGATGATCCGGCAAATTCTACAACAAAAAAACAAGGAAAAATGTAAATATTAAAGAAAAAACTTCACAGCGATTTTAATAATTACACTTGATTTCGGTTCAACACGTGTCGCGGTATAGTTAAGGTTAATCAGCTAGAAAAGTTAAGATAGCGTAACGTGCGTGAGAATAAATACCGCATTTCTATTCTATGTAAAGAAGCTCATTACTCATTAATGCTTTTTTTGTGTTTTGAACTGTTTCTTGCTATAATGGTTCATTTCTCACTACACGTTTCATATTTACTATTATCCTACAATTAAATAAGATTTGCAATATCGCAATACTTTCATACAAAATTAGTATTTCTGTGAAGATGCTGATGATGATGATTGATTAACTCTCTTTAGCAGTGCCAGTCAGCAGCACTACCTCGACAGGTTAAAAAGGTTAACATTTATTATGTAACATTCATTTCAGTATGAAATGTAACAAAAAAATGCAAACTGTCAATTTTTTGCGTGTAGAGAGTCAGTTCGATTCAATCAGACTGGTAATGCAATGTAAGTAATAGTCTCTTACTCCTCAAAAGTGAAACAAAGTTACAAAGGTTAAAAGATAAGCGTGATTGATAACGAAAACGAAGCAAAGCATGGTCAATTTTTGGGATATTCCTGTTTTAAAGGTTATGGCCATTTCCTGCTGTACCTCACTACTCAACTCACTGCTTCACATTACTACTACTACTACCTATTTACCTAAAGTTTTACCAGTTTAGTTTTATTTAGAACGTCAAACTCTTCTCTATGAAAAATTATTCTTAAATGTCTTGGTTTCTTAGAATGTAACTTGCTATGGCAAAATGCCATGCTAATGGCAAGAGACAAATGCATGATCAGCCGGTGTCGAAGTTTCTCAAGGTCAAGTCATAAACCTCACTTGTCCAAAATGCTCGTAAATTTTTTTACAGGACGCACACTAGTACACGACGATCACAAACTACAATTGTTTTAAAATTATTCCCATCAAAAATTGAGTTTGAATTTAAAAGTTTTAAAGACGTGCAAGTAATTCTGATCCTGATTTTTAAAATGCATGAAAATTTTGTCTCAAATTATTAGCAATCACTAAAAAGCTTACTTTAGGAAGAAAAAATTCGCTCCTCCAATATTTTAGTGGACTGTCAAATACCAACAGGCCAGCTGCCAACTAACTGACTGCACCGTACCACAGTTAATGGAGCACAAGACACAAGAGGCAACTGATCTGCCCACTAAAAACTATATAAATTGTCACAATTAAATTACCTAATAGAGTTACGTGTGTCTGAACTTGAACTGATTCAGCAACAATTTAGCAGAGCAGCAGCTGCAATGATCAGATCACCTCTCGCTCTCAATACATACTAGACCTAGACCTATGATGATAGAAGTTCTTCACATCATCCGATAAATGAAATGAAAAATGATGATGATGAGTTATGAATGAGAAGAACTAGGTAGACCAGTGCAAGGCAATGCAATAATGCTTTTTAGGGTAAGTGAATAAGCTTGAGTGAACTTTAATCTACTGGACTGGAGTTTGTTCTCTCCTCTTGGGTCTGTTCTTCACAAGTTGAGAACGTGGCGTGACTGACTACCTATGTACATATCGCCATACCGGGACCGGGCTATGATCATTATCGCTATTGAATTTATATAGAAAAGGGGAAACCAGCATTTTTATATCTATTATCTAGCAGCAGCAAGTGTTGGGTTAGGAAAAAAAAGTTGGTAGTTCATTTTTGCTTGGTATGAGTTTCGATGATGATGAGCAACAATGCACAAGTGTTTATGATAGTTTGTTTCATAGCAGCGAGGAGAGGAGAGGAGTCGATTTTATAAGTTTTCTTACACTAGAATGTACCTACTAACTAATTCGCAATGCGAAACGCTAAGCCAAGCCATGCCAATTCTAATTTTGCTAACTCGCTTTTGCTTTTGCAGTCTGCACATTAGAAAAGGGGAGCTCCTCCTCGCTTCGTTTTTTTACTTTAATATTATGCTACATCAAAATTATGCTCATGTAAGCCTTTTTGTTGAACTTGCGATCTTGCGAAGTTCTTTCAAGGATGATACATAATTACATTACATGACCAGCTCAATGCAATGGTTGGTGCTTGGGCTTTTGCTGGAGAATGAGATGTTGGTGATGATTCGATGATGATGTTGATATGAGAAACTTGCTAAGGCAGCTGAATTCCATGTTCTAACATAACGCATTGCTTTGGGAGCTGGCTTTACTTTTCGTGTACAGGCATATCAGTTAAAATTATAGAAACGCTCATTCATATAATAATATAATGACTGCGGTCGTTATAATCAGAAAGAGGCTAAAGACTGCGTGGTTATGTTCTCGGTCTTCTCACATTAGCAAAAAAAAACAAATCAAAAACTTTTATGTTTGTAGTAAGAAAGCATAATAAATGGATAGAATAACATAACAATATTTCGTGATTCATGATAGGGCTTTCCTGCTCAGAACAAGAAATGAACATGAAAGATTCAACTTTATTCATTTACTCGGTTTCTATATAAGAATCTCGTGGTAAACTAGTACGTGTAATGAAATAATGATTAGCAGAGCATTTTTCAGGATCACAATAAAAGCGATGTAATGTGGAGCGTGTCTGTTAACGTAGTCTATGTAGTAACGGAAGCGATCCTAATTTAATCCGGTTCAGTATTCTTATTTTACTGTCTTAAACTAAAACTAAAACCGCTTTGGAATTTTATCGCACGCGAATTATTGCTGTGTTTTTGTGCCGATCAAAATAATTAGGAGGCAAACACGATTAACTTCAATTCAATATGCATTTTTGACCTAAATTACATATTACTCCAAGTCTACAAAGACCACTTTTAATGTTGAACTTTGATTTGAATCGATTATGTAACCGTTCCATTCTCACATCATTTTTATATATTATCCATGGCAAAACATTAGAATAAATTTTTGTAAAGCTTTATTATTACGAATGATGGATGAGGAAGAGCATAGCAGTATCATGAATTATGATAAAAAACCTTTCCTTAAAAGAATTAAATTATTAAATGTAAATTTATTGATTTAGTATAATATTTTCTGCTACAATTTACACCCGATACATTATAATTTTTTCTCTCATTGTTTTCAGAAATGCATATTGTAATTTGATTTTGGAATCCAGGTTAGTAGTAGATAACCTTGAAATTGACAAATTAAAGGGGAAATGCATCAAATTCCCCCATATTCAAGCACAAAGTAAATATGGTTGCATAATATTTTAAACTTTTGAGATTTTGTAAAGTAAACCGAAACACGGAATAACTATCCATTCGTAATAATAAGTTAAATTCATCATGTTTTTCTGAATATCTATCCAAGAATAAAGTTATAACTGGATGTTGAATTGATTTAAAGCTTTATTATAAACTTTGCATCAGTAACGCCAAGTCCAATCAAACATTTTTGTACCCAAATAATTTATTTTTCGAGTACTGTGCCCTGTATCCCTTTTTGCTCTTATTTTAACGATCCTAAAAAAGTGCTCACTGAAAGACTTTGTTTCTAACCTATATAAAATTATTGTCGAAGGCGAGAGGAGTAAAGCTTTTCGTTTGACTAGTCAACCAAAGTACAAAATTTATTTAAGCAATCCTCAGTCAAGCAGTACCCGTTTCGTTTGAATGTACAACTTTTGTTGACTGATCAATAAAGAAATTCAGAAACGATTTGCTCAATGCTATGGTTTTTTGGTTGTATGAAAATGGCTGTATTTTTTGTCTGTTCCTTGTTTGTTATATAAGGAGGGAGGAGATGATGGGTGAATTGAATCATTTTTGTTTAAAGAGCACAATTGAATTAGTCACGGAAGAGGTAAAAATGGTAGTGGTAGGTAGGTAAATTGATTATTAATGGTTATCAAATAATATCTCACCAACATCATCCTTCGTCTCATCTTCTGTTATGCAACTTTGCGAGACCAGTCTTGTTTGCTTATGGAAAGGGAATAAAGCATAAACAAACTTGCTTGATTTAAAAATGTTTTACGTGTTTTTATCGATGTCGGTTTTTACGTTAACCCAAAAAGTAGCGGTTAGCTAGTAAAGTCCTGTGTTTTAACCCATTTTTTACTTTATTAACCTAGTTTTTGTTTAAAAGGTGAATTTTAATATTAAATTTACGTTTCTTTTGCATTATTGTCCTTTATCTGGTTGTTGGCAAAAGAAATTTTCTTCACGAAACACGATATGAAATATCTTGAGAAATTTATAACCTGCTTACATTTCATTATTGGTTTTCTACGATTTCAAATAAACAAACGAATGACTTGCCTGTAAATGAATCAATTTGTAGATTTGAATAAAAACTTATAAAACTAGATACTTCTGGTTTTATAATATTTAAATTGTCGTACAGAGCTGTTTGACAAAATAGCCAGACATGCTGCAAAATATAGACATATCAGTCATTCCTGTGCGGTTTTGATTTTTGTATTATGCTATGCTATTATGCACCCATTTGATTTTTGTTGATGTTTTGTTACATAATTACTAAGCGATTATAACTACTGATACAGAGTACAGTGTGAAATGCGATGATACTTGCAACCATTACCAACATTCTGCAAAGATTGTTTTATTCATAAAACTATTGAAATAAGGAAGGGCGGATAACATCCCGTGAAAAACCAATTACAAAAGCTGCTCATCTTTGTGCATTGTTAAGCTCACCGGCGGTTAAAAGTGAACTGGGGATTGAGGACTAAACTTTCATGGTTGAGAGGTTACGAAGAAGAAAAGTATTGGAAGCTGAGATGTTGTTGAAGCTGTGGTGCTGTGGGAAGACAATGATGACGCGGCGACGCGACGGTGCGTTGATGTTTTACAGCAAACGATTTAGTAATACCGGCAAAATAAACATCGCCGTCTTCATCTTTATTTTCATGAATGAACATAATTGGGTTAAATGAAATGTATTATGTCATAAATAGGAAGACGCCACTCTTCACTGTAAACCGCTGCGAGTAATATTAGAACAGGGAAGGGAATCTTTTTCGATCTTATCTTAATCTTAAGGCTCTGCATAATCTCCTCGCGAGAAGTAAAGCTGCGTGAAATGACATGGCTTTCATGAACACACGGATAAGTAAACGCTGTGGGCTCTTATTTTTCAAAATAAACTTTATAAAAGCAAAGATTTTTTTCAAAAAGCGATTAAATGTGTTAGAGCCTTTCTTGTGATAACTTTAGAAAGAAAAAATGTTAAAATAAGTTTTAATTCTCGAAACTGGGGCATATTGAGACAAAGTATGCCTACAGCAAAAATGAAAAACTTTAGCTTCGGAGGCTGGAGAAGGTGTGTAGGTGTAGAGTGGAGAATAATATTGTTCTCTTGTTGTCTAATACTCCCAATTTTAGTAGTAAATAGTCAAGATTATAACCCCCATGGGAGGGGAAGGCCGAATTCAGATAGAGGGCTACACGAAGACGTTAGGCATCCAACGGCAGAAGAAATTGAGAGGATAGTTGCTGCAAACGAGAAAGAAAATAGTTCTCCTCCAAGAAGAAGAGCCCCGGAGACAGCAGATGAAGATTCCGGTGAGGAGGGATACCATCACGACGATTCTACCATCACCATGGGGGGCAATCTGAAGACGACGACGGGGATGAGTCGGATGATGGGGAAGGTGAGGAGGGAGATAATGATGAAGAGAGCGAGAGTGATGGGGACGGCGAAGAAAGCGACTCTGGCGACGAATACAGCGATAGCCCCCGAGAGACTTCTGCTCAGGAGACTAGACAAATATTTTCTTATGCACTACCAAATTCTTCACCAGAGAATAAATCCCTTTCTTTGGAAGCAGTGGCTTCTCCTTCTTCTATCCAATCTTTTTTAAACTTCTCTTCTAAAATTTCTCAGTTAACGCATTCAAATCTTTCTACAATTAGTCCTTATCCTTTAAACGCAAGTGATTCGAGTATTGTGCTGAGGAGTGCAACGGGAGATTTGGATACAGCGGCTACTGGATATGGAGGGCATGGTCATGGGTAAATTTTGAATTTTGCAAAAATGAAACAAACAAAGTAAAAGTTTATTGAAAAATAACCTTTTTTAAAGATACCACAAAGGAGGCAAACATCAACAAGGCCACCACGGATCGCAAGGCCATAAGAAGAAGAAAGGCCATCATCATTACCAAGGATATAAGAAAGGCAGCAGGGGTCATCATAATCGAGATCAACGGAAGAAACATTATGGCTCCAGTGGCGGTGCCTCCAAAGGGGGAAAGGTAAGGGCAATTTCTAAGCCTTTCTATGGTAAATAGTTTGCCATTAAAGAAAGTAGTGAAATTTAAACGATCTAAACGTATCGGACTTTTTCTTTAAATAACACAGCAAGGTGGGTCCCACTACGGAGGTAAACAGCACGGGTCAAAAGGATCCAAACAAGCCAAATATGGGAAGCAAGGACATCACAGAAAAGGGCATTCCATGAAAGGTTACCACCACACACATCATAAGGTAAGAAATACAACATTTTCTCTGACTTTTTAAAGTTTCTTGTCTATGAGATGGTCTTATGCTTAAATAAAAAAAGTTGGGCGCTGGAATGGTTCAAAATGTTTTTGGATTATCTTTGATAGAACGAATACGCTAAGAAGAAGAAGTTTTATGATGATTATCACTCGGGCGGTCACCACGCCAAGCACGGAAAGCATGGGTAAGAGGAATTTTTAAAATTCGGCCATTCTCCCCTACCGGAAGTGAAAGTTACTTTCACTTGAAGCATAGATTGAAGCATGTCACGTGGGGTTTCAGTACCAGTGATGAGTAGAGCTATTAGCTTTGCACTGTAAAGCTGATTACCCTACCATTTCAATTTTTTCATAGTAGGAGAAAGTTTAACATGTGAATTTTTTGTGGCACCTTTTAGACATCATCATGGTCAACATGGGGGCAAGAAGTACCATGGAAAGCACCACAAGGGTCACTGGCAAGGTTGGGTGCCCTAGGCCCTTGTCAGGCCCTTAGAACTTATCTTTATCACCTTAAATACTGCACTAGTAAATTATCCTACTTAAACCATGTTTTTAACTCTAACTTAATCGATATTTTCTTTGTCATTCAGAAAACCACCACGGAAAATACGGCAACCACAAAAAAGGACACTATGATGATAAGCACCAAGGTATATATATACATAAACTGATCTAAATTAAACTACATATTATTTAATTAATGTTGACCTGAAAAAGTCTACATAATAGTGAGCAAGATTTAATTGTTTATTCATCCAGGTCATAAAGGAAGCCATGGCCAACACGGTAAACACGGCCATAGTTCCCACTATGGACGAAAAGGTTAGTGGCAAATAAATGTAAAGGTCACCGGAAGTGAAAGTCGAGAAAAACTTTCTCCCGATCTAACGTGGACTGATTGTACTATTTTTTGCTCTACGCTTTTTTGCAGGAGGACATCACTCCAAGAAGCACTACAGTGGAAAACACGGCGGCCATGGGGGCCACGGTCATGGTGGTATGGCAAAATTAACATACAATTAACATAAAATTAAATAAAACATTTTCCATTCAAAACGTTAAAAAATTGAATTGTTTTCAGGCTATGGAGGTTGATGTATTGGAAACACTGGCGCTGGTGGCATCGACTTATTCGTCAATCATCATCAGCATCTTCATAAAAAAGTCAAACGTCACAAATGACGACGCTTGCATTTTTCTCTTCTCACCGTTACCGCTTAAATTCTTACTCTTCTGGTAACCCTTTTATCTCATCAAAACAACCCTTCTGGACATACGTAAAATTTTAAAATTCGAAAATATCTTAATTCTTCAGACACAAAATCTTTATGGTTTTATTTTAGTTATAGCCATTTTTTCTAGTCTCTCCTTTTTAAGACACTTGCATTTCTTTTACAAATATCTTCAAACTTATTTGCTTATTTTTTTCTCAACTTAACTGTGATCTATAACTTCTGATCTTCTTCCCACACATTTGAGAGGGAAGAAGCTCTTTATTTATTTACCTATCTATATATTTTCAATCTTGACCAACTTTCAAATCGTCAAGTATTTTTCTTTGGCTTTCCGATTTCAGCCAAATTCATTATTTAAGCAGAAATCAAGAGTTTTTTTTACTTTTTAATTACGTTATGTAAAGACTTCTAAACAAAACAGTATTTTTTGCCAAATCCAATTTAATTTTGTTAATCAATTCACCTGTGAACACTTCTTTACCTTTTTTCATGAAATGTTCAATTTTATTCTTATTATTTTTATACGCAGCAAAAAAAACTTCTATTTCTACCTTTACTCTTTATTATTTCGACTGTTAGACATATCTCAGTTTACCCCTTCAAAAAAGATGACGATTTTTTTCACCAAATAATTTTGTTGAATGATTTATTAACAGGACATGCACTAGACAATCTGTTGTAATTTAAGTTTAAGTAATAAATCAAATATTTAATGTAAGCACATGTAAGTAAATTCCACGCACAAAGTCTATCAAGTAGTAATGAAATGAGTAAGTCACATTAACATTATCAATGTAAAGGAAGATGTACAGTACACAAGCAAATAAATTATCCGCGTATTACCTAAAACAATTCTGCATCTGCATTTACTATTTTCTAATTAAATTGTAATTTAACTTTTAAGCTTCAAGCAATCAACTTTACATTGCCTATGTTCTTGTAAAATTTCTTGTGGCTCGCTTATGTGTATCATTTCTTATAATATGTCCCTGCCCTGGTGAGTGCTATGCCAGTGCGGTGCGGTGACAGCCAAGCCGAGCTGAAAAATATCAATTCAGCAGCAACTAGCTCACGCTCACTCACGTGCGTTCGTTCGTACATGTTTGTTGCTGGGTCTCCGTTTTGCTGAAAAGATGCTGGGAGAATGTACCAAACAAAAAGAATGGCTTTCTACAACAGTATCTTTTTACCAGCGTTAAAAAGTGAGTAGAACAGTAGAAGAGCGAGGGCGAGAAGGAGAAGGAGGGATACAGAGAAGGAAAAAGCTTCCCAACATATTACATTCCCCTTACACAGAATTTCTCAAACTCAAAGCAAAAGACGTGAGACCATCAAGGTCTTCAAGTTTCGCTGCGTTTGGTTTGGTAACTCAATTTTTCATTCACTGCTAGTGGAGATCAGATCATCATCAGACTCAGCTTTTTATAATGAAGCTACAAAATGTATAGCATTTTGCATTGCATAATATCATAGCAATGCTCCTATCATGCACAATAAATTGTTTAGTCTCTCTATTGATACTGTTTTAATTTTTGTTAGTAAAAATGCAATGATGATCTTAACTTAACGAAATATCTTAACATATCAAAAGCAAAATTAAGATGATGATTAAGGCGGAGTTCTAAAGATTATTAATCGTTCATTTATTTTTTTATTTTCATACAACTTTACGTCAGAATACATAATAATGATATGAGTATGGAACCGGAAGGGAACGAGGAAGAATAGGTGGATGATATGATGAATTTCGATCGTTTATCTTGATTAAATAATAATAACTTTTGTGTCTACCTTTTTTGCTATGCTATGATAAGATGAAACAGATAACTTTACGCCTATTTGCATCGTTTACTTCTACGCATAGATGATAATTAGAAGCAGTTAAGTACTTACCTACCTACTACCTACTGCTGAAGCTTATCTTGGCCATGGGATTTGGCATTATTAGCAAAGCTACATTGTAATTGTAATGAAATACAAAACTAAAACATTTCTCCTTTGCCTTTGTTTACCCAGTTTTAGAACTTTGATGATCAACCGGATGTACTGTTTTATGTAGTTTTTTAAGATGAACCTCAACACTTCTAATCAAATATGAATCATATCGTATCTGTACTTATTAACTTATCATTATTCAATTATAACGGAAAGCCAGTTTGTTTAGACTTTGGCATTAATCAAACATTGCTTTATTGCTTAGGCACACAAAGATGAAAATGTGGTGGCTCTGCATAAAGGCAACACATTGCCTGTAGTACGTTTTGTTCATTCCAGCAAATTAGCAACATGAAAGGCCTAACAAAAGCAAACATTTTAATAACTTTAATTAGTCTGTCAGCAATATTAAAAATCGTTTCCGGTAAGATACTTTTAAATTTACCAACAATTTTCCTTCAGATCAATTAGGTGATTAACAGTTAACTTTTTCCTTTGATAATGCAAAAGGCATTCCATGGATCCCAGAACCAAAACTAAACGAAACCTTCTGGGTAGAACGACACTTGGGCTTTGTTGAAAACACCGACAGAATTGGACGTGATAATCCTGTCAATATCCTCTTCCTCGGA
>JAHZNJ010003633.1:0-17216 GCA_027744475.1 Lepidocyrtus cf. sotoi NNG-2020
CATTATTTCCAACTTCCCGTTTTAAAAATTTTGTCATATTTTCACTGCTCGTTCGAAAAATTGAGAACATTCTACGGATTTTGCCGGTGGTGAAAGTAGGGCTGAGCTTAGCTCTTATCCCGCGCCACTGGTCTGATTCCATTGCGAATAACATTTTCTTGAAGTACATATTTGACTGCTGGGTGTTGATAGTCCTCCTGTTGACGAAGTGCTCGAAATCTTTCACGTAAATATTCCGAATTATGTCCAAATCTGTGACGTATACTCCAGGCAAGGACAGGAAATCCAATGCCCCAGCCACACCAGCGTTTTTGGCCTTGGCATCTTCATAAATGTCCATTTCTAGCTCTACCAAGCTTGCTTTACCAAGGAGAACTTTGACAAATCTTCCAAATCCATTACCTAAGTAAGTGATCCCGTTTTCCTCGAAGTATTTTGCTTGCTTTCGGAATCGCAGGCCGAAGAAAAGCACCAGAAATCCGATGAAAGCCAGTGTCCCCCATAATATAAGACTCAAAATCATTTTGGAAAAACGACACTGATTCAAAATTAATTGGCAGTTCTGCTTCTTTAAAGCTGTTACTCGTTTAATACTTGATCTTACAATGAAATCCTGAAAATTAAGCACAGTTTTTATATTCCTTTTTAAATTTATTGGAATACTTGTACTGACAAATAAAATTAATTGAACTCGCACACTGCTCACAATAACAATTAAAAATAAATAACTTGCGTTATCGCACAAACACTGACGTCAGTCAAGTAGCCACTTGACTTTCAGCGTGTGATGTTTGTTAGTGAGCTACTGATTCTTGATTCTGACAGGATCATTGTATTATATATTAAAACTTACAATTTTAGCCTTGGTGAAAAAATTAAGTATGCTTGTATTAATAGTTCGTGCAATGCGAGATTATGGAAATGGTAACAAAATATCACATGGAAAACACTCATCTACGTCGTCATTATGATCATTTAAACTTTTTTAGCTATTCTGTCAATGTACGATCAATTTGACTTTTACAATGCAATTCCATAGGGTTTTGTTTGGGACAAAGATAATTATTTATCATCCAAAGAGTTTTAAACTTAAGACTAAAGTTGTGCATCCATTCAATAATAGTGATATAGAACGCAAGTAAGAATCATTGGAAGTTGTTGCGTCATCGTACTTACTTAACATGTTTTAATATTTTATTCCTGTTCAGCTTCGTCCATCATTTCGCTTATAATAATAATACTTATTATTTTACTCACTGCAGTGCAAGGTAACAACCGAATAGAAACATCTCACGCAATTATGGTAAGCTGGAAGCGTAATTATCCCTTTTTGGACAATAATAACAATTGCAGTCACACAACAAGGTATCCTTCTCATTGAAAGTTTTAACAAATAACCTCGTTTTATTTGAGTAAGAGAATGACCCGGGCGTATTGACTTTAGCATTACAGAAATGAAATACTATCGAAAAACCGTTTGCCTTTTTGCATCGACATTTTGTGGTTATGTTAGCAAATAACGATTTCCTCGTGCGTCATAATTTATTCTTCGACAACAAACTTATTTATTAACAGAATCTTATCATATATATTGTCAGCTTTGGGTTGCATTGAATAAATTCGTAACAATAAACAATTCGCAATGCAGCAATGGAGTTCAATTCCATATTTTAAAAAAATCGTTTCTATTGAATTGTCTTCATTCGCTTTCACAAAATCACGAGTCTGATTAGAACATTGCGCATTTTTACATTTTAATTTGTATAATCATTCGTGAATAATAAAAGATTTTTTGGAAAGTGGCAAATTCTTTGGTAAACAATAATTGGTATTTTTTTCAAATAAGTAAACATCATCGGAGAAAAACAAAATGCATTCCTTCATATAGCGACCTAAGCATAATACTACGTAACAAGAAATATTTCTATTTTCATTATCATCATCATCAACAACAAAATTGATTATTTTCTAGTTAGTAAAGTGAAAACATCACGATAATTCTATAGTCTCCTTATACTTAGAATACTTACAATTAGTACTACCTATTTATATAAATGGTCTGGAGCCCTTTACATGAGAGGGCGGATAGCTATCGTGTAAAAAGACTCTCGAAAAGTTATTAAAACCAACATACCTATTATCTATTCTAAAATTAAATATACGAAATGTAAGCATTTCTCTTTAAGAGACAATGGAAACCTGTACGACTAACATAAGTGTTAACATAACATAACATATCGAACATTAAATCAATGAAATGTTACAGTATATAGTAATTTGTCATTATGTCTACACGTGAACAATTTAAACACAATAATTAACTTTCCTTCAGAGCGGAGAATAATGTACCCTCAACTGCCTTCAACATAATTTGCTTTTCAATCCAATTCAATCATGGTAAAGTGTCTGCTCTTCTCGGAATGGGTGATTCAGGTAAATAAACTTCCTCGTCAGTTTCGCAGTGTCGGCCGGAAATGGAAGGTGGTGTAGATATTGGCGTTGATGGCACTGACTGATTTCCTGACTCGGACTCTGCCGGAGAATTTGTATAGATAAGTCGTGGGTGACCACCAAGGCGGTTTTGCTGAGAGCGTCGGATGGACGGAGGAGGTGTGTGCTCGAATTCAGATGCGTCAAATGGTTGAAATTGGGATAGTGACTGCGGAGATGGCAACGAAACAGGTGAATCGGTGAGAGGGCTAAGATTTCCAACAGCAGCTCTATAGCGTGGATCCCGGATTTGAAGCAGATCGCGTTGAATGGCGTTGGTTGGTGGACGAAATTTAGGCACTGAAGGCTTCTTAATTGGCCTACGCCGGGAACATAATTAAGATAATAATTAGAGACAATTGATGCGCCATAATAAGTCTTAATAAATTAAACATTATTTATAAGTTTCGAGTAGGTATGTTACATTACCTTCCATAAGTCTTCCGCTGGAAGTGATTCTGGACAAATGCCGCTTTAGCGAAAGGATCATTTTCAAACTGATCAAACAGCCTCTCTGGCGATGCAAGGTTGAAAACAGGAAGCCGTGGAATAGGACTTTTCTGACAACCAACCGGTTCATCAAAAAGGTCGTAGTGGTTAATCCCACATCCTGCGATTCGCCGTCGAATTTCCATTGGTACTTCGTATTTTTGCAGACAGGAATAGACTCCAGGTGGAGGTGGAACTATTTCTTCTTCTGGTTGTTCATGGAGTTGCTGACGACGGTGATCCTCGTTCCCCAAGCTCCTGAGCAAGAAAGAATGCGAAGCCTGTCCTCCTATACCTCGTTCAATGCTTACTTCTGAGTATCTTGACCCTGGAGGAAAAGTTCCAACGGGGGGAGTTCTGTCAATTGACCAATTGGTAGTTTCAATTTGTGGTGATTCGGAGGAAATGGATAAAAAATTGGGAACAAATTGGTTACTCATTTTGACTTTGACTGCTTAAATTAGATTAGTTTAATGGAGCAAACTGTAAAAGTTTTTAAAAGTAACTGATGAAATGGAATTGGTGAATAGTAATTGAGAGCAGAACCTTCTCTGGCGACGTCTTGATGAAAAGTGATAAAATTCTAAAACTTATTTCATAGTCAATAGTCAGCGTTTCCAAAAAATGCTTTAACGAATCATTCATTCAATTCGAGGTACATTTTAAAAGTACTCTCTCTCAAAGCCATTACATTATATTGTATACAGCAGAACCCACGCCAAACAAACCTTCGTTATAATATAATCTGTAGAGTTGAAATGCTCTGAATAATGCATCTCGTCTTATTTTTCATTTCCTCTCAAAAATCGTTATCCAAATTCACTATACTGATTGTAGTAAAAGTCGGATCATCATTGTCATTTATCATCGATATCAGCCAACGCATTACGCTTTCTCTCTTTTTTATTTCATGTACAGAGGTAATAAAAATTACCTTTCTCAAAAAAGGTATAACGTTAGGCCGTCATAATAGTTTACTACAGTGAGGGATATGCAAATTAAGTGAAGCATTAAAATGAAAACAAAAAATTAATAAATCTACTTTTCTTGTATTAGACAAAACTCTAATTTACATACACGAACGCTTGCTGAACAAAGAAGTATAAGTAAAAGTACCTAAGTAAAGGGTGAATGAGAGTGCAGCCAATACTAAAGCGATGCGGTGCGGTACTTTTTGCTTAACGCTATACGCGTTGTGTATAAAAAATTGTTTCTGGTACCCCTTCTTCATATCACAATCAGTCATTCAGTATTTTCTCCGCCGCCGTGCCGCGCCGAAGTTTTGCCTCGCCGCTAATCGTAAGCTGGAATATAGTGAGTTGGATGTCGAATTGGCTATACAGTAGAGTAGAGCGCGACCGATGCGATTCTAAATGCTATATTGTATTATCCCGTGTAAGTCATTTTCCTACAATTTTAGGTTAATTTGCATATTTGCCAGTACTTTGTCGCTGAGAATTTAATCCAAATTAGACATACAAAGTAGGCGTCTAATTTCCAAACGCAGTGCTATGAGGTTACAGTGGCGAAGGATTCTGTTTCATTCAGGTCAGAAAGAAGTCAGAAATTCAGAGGAATGATTATGGGAAACAATACAATATTTGGCTTCATCACGTTAGTCAACCAACGCAGTACGTAGTACGTACCTTACTAGTATATTGAGCTAAAGAATTTTTGCAGCAGAACGCACTCCATTTACCAATACAGCCAACCATAATATGGTAATTTATCAATAAATGCAAATACGGTGGTACCCGTACGATGCAAGTGTACGCGGTTGTAGTTTAAACTAACCCTTTTCATCAATTTTCTAAAAGTCTTTTCTATTAAAATATTTTTAAACTGAAAATAGTGAATTTCAATTATTATTAAAATGCAAGATTAATTTGCATTATTATTGCTATGATGGCGACTGCATTCGCATTCCTCGAGTGTCGGTCTCGTCGCGTCAGTGAAATAAATTTTCCCCTTTTATTTTTTATTTCTGCAGACAGTGCAGAGCAAAAAAAATGCATTACTGAACTTGAAATCGCGGTTGAAGTTGCATGTTTGAAGTTAGTATTTAAAACATGCATAATATGTACCTAATTCTAGTAAGCAACAAAGATTTTAAGCCCTTTTAGTTTTTGGTAGTTATAAATGATATTTCGACTTTAAAAAAAGGGAAATTCTAGTCTTTAAGCATGCACCTCATTTGAGCGAGCCATGAATGAGTTATCTGATTGTGAGTGGACCTGTTTACTACACTGCACTGCACGACTGACTGCTGCTGATGGATTGATTGGTAGCTTGAGCATGTTAAAAAAAAGCTTGAGCAAAATCGAGTTGGTTATTGACAAAATCAAAATCATTTATTAATGTAATTAATGAAGAATATAACGATTGAATTGGAAGTGTATGTACAGCAAACAAAAATAACAGATGAGTGGGGGAATGACGACTGAATGAGAATTAGAATACATAGGCATACGGACAACATATTATCATTCATTAATTCATGTTTGCTGTTACATCAGGATGAAAAACAAAAATTATAAGGTCATTTGTATCTTGTCCGAACGCATTTACGTAACTGGTATGCAACTGGTTAAATCTGAATTGTTTCATGAAAGCGGATGTGATTAAAAGGCTCTGATTAACATTAACATAAAATCACGTCAATGTACTCCAGAATAGAAGAAGTGCTTGTTTATGTAAACAATTTTTAAAAAACGTTCAATGTAATTAAAAAAATATATTACTTAATCTGGACATGTTTTTATTTATGCAAGACACGATTAATAATAAAAATTAGAATATAGCGACTTTCGATACTTGTCTAAATTCTTTGATTTTTAAAAACCTAGGTCATACATGGAACGTGAAAACTTATTTTTTGGTATTAGGCTTTATTGAAGTTTTAATAGTGTCCCAATCCAATTCCATTGGCTCATATTCTACCTCTTCAACTGGGGCTGGAGGTGGAATAGTAGCTTCAGCAGGCGTGTCAGATTTTCTAGATTCTTTTTCTTCTTTACTTCCTCTCTTTGGTTTGGGGTCACTAGCAGCGTCAGCCATTGTAGGCTCCTGAGAAGCTTCGTCTCTTGATTTTCTATCTTTCTTGGCCTTCTTTTGGTCCATTGTATTATTATCACCAGTGGTGGTGGCCGCGGCACCTTTCTCTCCAGCTTTCTTATCTTTAGGCTCTACCTTAATACCCAACCGAGATTTATCACCGTCACGTGCTGGTAATTTCGCTTTCAATTTGGTGGTTGAAGAAATCCCACTTTTTTGTTGATTTAAGTTACTACCGCTCACTGCATTCTTCTTGTCGCCTTTTGGAATTGGAATGATACCTTTTGTTTTAGATTTAATGGAGGGCCTCCTCACCCCTTCTTCAGGTTCATCAGTTTCCGCTGCAGTTAGATCTAGTGTACCTCGAGGACTTCCAATGGGAGTTTTAGTAGACCTCATAGTATCACTATTTTTAGAAAGACGAGGTGATCCTGTAGTGGCTGGCTGGCTTTGGTCTTGAACTTCATCTAAAATATAACATGATAATTATAGTAGAAAACATAAATTATGCTGTTTCCAGCCAAACGGTTTGTTTCATTATTATAGAATCACCAGTTTCAAAAATCTCTTCAAAAATCCTTTTGACTTGGTCCCCGTCCATAGGTACGTGTGTCATGTCTGTGTCATTCAGTATCTCAAATTCCCTCTTCCTCCTCTTCCCATCCAATTTTCGAACTTTCAAGAATAAAGCGTTTGTATGAAGAATGCAGTTGATCAATGATTGTGTATTCCTACTCACATCAAAATCATGCCAGTTTATATGCCCCAGCACTTGATCCACATTTGCTAGCAAAGGATCATTCGGGGAAAGTAAATGGCGTTTTGCCAGCCAAGCCCAAGTATTTCGAACTTCACGGCGTAGTTCAGCTTCCTTCCTAGTTTGCTGAAGCCAGTATAAAGGAATATCCGGGAACACCATTGGATCCGGATATAATTGCAGTTTAGTAACGAACTTGGCCAGTGCCTTTCTTCCGAAATAGGTAGCGTAAAAGCTAGTCATCCACGCGAGCATTAAGATGAAGAAGACACCGGGACCAAAGGGGATTGGATGCACTGGCTCGTCATAATCCATGAATGCTCGAGATAGACTGTGAACCTCTTCAGGGTAAACCATATCGTGAATTTTATGAACTCCTTCAGCGAACAACACTACCATGTCTAACGTATCCCTTGTGTTTGGATCTTTCTGTGAAATTAGTCGAAAAGTGCAAAGTCAAAAAAACAGTTTACAGTTACGTAAAATCACTTGTTGATGCAGATGATGATTGACAATGTGTTACTTACAGCTTCAAAGCATGTTGATGGAGTTTCAAATAATCCCATTCCCTGTCTCTGTCCCGTAGCACTTCTTTCAGTTTTATTGCAAAAGTCAGGAGGGGAAGCGAAAGGATAACCTTCCTCGAAGGCAAAGTCATGCTCCATTGATGCCTCAGACATGATTGAAAAATAGTTTCAATTGGAATTAGTGACTAATGGTTGGTTTATCGTTTTAGAAGAAAGCACTTCATACAAGACGATTGACTTTGAACGCTTCACGTTTCCTTTTAAACCAATTATGTAGCTACACTTCTACCTTTTTCATAAATAATACAACTCATTATTTTTATGTAACACTCCTTCTAGTAGTTGCTATGCCGTACTCGTTTATTAATTCTTGAAAAATTATCTCAACAATTTTTTATTGAGATTTTGATAGATACTTCCAATTTAATTATCCTGCAAATTCTACAGAATTAGTACTTAATTACTGCATATGCATCTGCTGAACCAACAGCTGCTTATCTTATTATATTAAGAACCCTTCGTATCTTGTTGTTGGATCCTTGAATAATAGTTAAAGAGGAGAAGAGTATAATAATTACGAATTACGATGAGCAAGCCAATTCATTCCATGCCAGAAGCGTTAATTTCACGCTCTTCTTCAACCGCATGGGGCTGTGCAAGTACTCCAGGCTGGGTTCCTTACCCCAAGAAAATTCCCCGAAGACATCCTCTCTTGGACTCGGTCGGGAGGATTGATGATCCATGCGATCGACCTGTGTATTCAAGTGGTGGAACGTGAGTCCACAGAAAGCTTTTGTCTTTTAAGAATTAAGAAAACTTCAATTAAATGATTCTTTTCTGGGATTTAGACCCTCGCCAGCATTCAAAGCTCCTCAGGAAGGCCACCCAAATGACGTATGTCATATCAGCGACTACAAGAATGGGGATGCCGGAGGTGCAGGTGACTATCCTGAAGGAGCTGCTGTCATTAACGTTGCAAGTGGTACACCTAAAGCTGTTCAGTTTAGGATTCCAGCAGTGTATATGGACGAAACAAGGTAAACATATCTCTTATTTGGACTCATCAGATATTCAATTAATAATTTAAATGTGTCCAAATAAACTTTTTATTTAAATTGTAGCCCCACTGTGCCAAACAGTATCGAAACTTGTTGTAATGAAAGCCGATCTCTAGACAAGACTAGGAGCAAATATGAAGAGATGCTTCCTCCCACTCAAATTCGGACTCAACCTGCCAGAGACTGCGACCCCAGGAATCCAGAGTATCCTTGCACTGGCGTCATTGGAGAAGTGATGAGAGAGCCAATGACAGTGAACATATCTGAGAAAGACAAATGTCTCCCGTTGAGCCTCCGCTCTGGAAGGAACGTCCAGCAGAAATGGCAAGACCTCAAGCCACTAACCGGATGGGAATACATAAACGGAGAGAGGACTTGCGATCTCTACCCAATTGCGGATAATTTACCAGCTCGATTCAACAATCCTCTTTGGTTCAAGGGATATGGATGTGAGAAGCCTAGTCATCCATTTTACGTGACCACTACTGCAGACTACGGACGATTTTCTCCGAATCCTCACACAATGACTCAAAAGTTCTTTCCTAGGACTGGAGCATTCTCTAAACTGATGTCGGCAGGTGGCATGTACAGGAACAGAACCCTCAACACATCTAATACTAAAAGCGTTGTTTAAAAATCATGAATATTTTTCTACATTTCTACAAAACTTTTATGGAACGATGTTTATTTGCAATATTTACAAAGTATGTATGTGCCTCAAAAATTCTATTGGCTAATTAATCAATAAAACGCTGCCGAGGTTTTCGTAATTTTCAAAAATAGCAACAGCACAGCAAACAACCAGTTTTATTTCACAGAAACATAAGTAGGCATAAAATTAAAAACAGGGCGAATAACAAGATAATTCATAGCTTTGATAAAAAAGGTTAAAAAGGATAATAGAAAGGTCAGTTTTATTTCACGTTTCTTAGTCGGATTTCGCCGTAATCGAAATGTAATCTTGTACTGTATCACACCACGAATATCTTTAAATTCTCTACAATACATATTATTTATATTGTTCTTCGTTCTATGACCATTCATAATGTCACTGGTTGTAGTAGCCAACTACCTATACCTACCCGGATTATATTTTATTATTACCGTAGGCAATCGTTATTCTATTATTACAGTTGTTTGACAAGAATAAACCGACTGCTGCTCGTTCGTGGGAAAAATATTATTCAATCTAGTTTTCATTGTAGGAAGCAACTCGATTATTTGATAGTTTAGTACTTACTTTTTCACATTATATTTAGGTATTTGTTTTCCAGTAAATAAAATAAACAACTAAACAACTTGGCTATTGTTGGAGAAGTATGTATGGGTAAAACCTGCCTCATTTTTCTTCTTGCTGCAAATCAAATCATGTACTAATCACGTGGTGGAGGTGACCTCCTATACCACTTACGTTTTAACTCTTTGAGAAAATCCTTTTTTTACTCAACCATTTTATCATTTTCCTATTTTTCTCGACTAATTCTATAAACGATAATAAATATTAGCAATAATTTTTAGAGTTTTGCAACTTCCCTAAAGTTCAAGTTTTAGCTAAATTGAATTTTGTTATGTATTCCTTTCCCGTGTGTAGTAATTGTTCAGTTTCTGAGTTTCTCATTTTATCAGTTCCATGTCAATGTCAATAGCCTTGACTTTGGTTTTGTTTGCTAGGATAACGATAACATCATCCCATCGGATTTGTAGCAGTTTCCTTTAAAAAAGGTTTAATAATTTTACTTCAGCTTAGCTGTAGATAACATATTCCATTTTCAAATATCGCAATAATATTTTATTGTGGGAGATTTTCTTGTACGAGTACGAGGAAAGATAAAGATTATTGCTACGTGTAGCTACTCTATGTTGTCTTTTTAATCGTCATTAAAGAGTTTTGCTAAAAAACCATTGAAATAAATTTATATATTATTATGCATGATAAAAATATTGAGGCATTGTTCAAAATACTCTTAATATTAATTTTTTGCATGTAATCACACACAAGCCACTATTTACTGAGAGTAGAAATTAAAATAAATCATTTCTCAATATAACAGGAAAATGTAGCCTAAATGGACGTCGAATAACGAGAAACGATGATAGACAATAAATGCTTGTGTGCGTTTATAGAAGTGACTTTTTCAGTTATTGTTTTTTCTGAATTTTAAGCAAAATATCCTTAATTTTATCATCATAAGTAATGTGCAATACATACATAATACATACAAAGTTGCATAATATTTGCAATCTACATAATATATTAAAGATGTTACAAATTTAATTAATTATTAATTTTGTAACATTACGTACTTAAGTATACACTAAAAATAATCAGTGATATGTTTCCTGCAAAAGAGGTGGTGCTTTACAGAACAATGATTGAATGACGGCAAAACTCAATTAATCGATCTATATAAAGATAGTAATATTGGTCATCATTTGTTCGATGAATATTAGTTTGAAGATGTTGCTAATTTTATTAAACCAATTCGACATTAATTTTGCTATTTGTACATCATTTAGTTGATGCCATAAACCAATTTTCTTCATGATAAATAGCTTGCTTTTGCTAATTGCTACTACCAAGCCACCAATTCATAAAAAAGTGTAATAAAATACATGATCATAGTTGCTTCAACAATCCTAACTTGTTATTTTTAAAGACTTTTAGCGAACTCTATTAATGTCCATGAACGATTTAGCTTTTTCATTTATTAGTTACAAATAACAAAGTAAAATCCACGAAGGTTTTTTCGTTTGTATAGATGCTTCAACGGATATACGGATAGCTTCTGTCTAGCAAAATTCATGCAAGTATTGAACATGCAGCGACGACATGAAATGACGCTTTATAACTTGTTGACCATGTCATCGATCTATCCGTCTATCATGCAATAGCTCAATTACCCAGAAAGTTGTTTTGGAATAGCACTATGAATGAGTTTTTTATTTGATATTTTCGCTATGCAAATAACGTAATGTGAAGCAGGGGCCATTTTGATTTTATTAAATTCCTTTAATATTTTTTAAAACCATTTTCCGACTACATGACTATCATCTTGTTTGATCAAATATTATCCAAAACCGCCTTTATTGGCCATAAAATCATTGCTCGTTCAATAATATTAAAGATTTTCCTAATCAACACCATAACGAAAAACACGATTTAAAAAAATCTATTTACTAAATTTTTGTGCTATTTCTAAAGTCTAAACTTTAAGTCGTTCTCAGAGAAGATAACATAATATGCGTTAATTGGTTTTATTAAGCTCTCCTCCCTCCTCATTATTTAATTTGTCAGCTTTTTGCTTATCGTCACATAATATTTATTAACTATTATTCCATTAATACTATTGCATATTGCAGTCTTTTTCATTATACATTAATATCCAGAAAGAAATCTTAACAAAATGAAAGTACTTCTCGCCTCTCTGCATTTGAGGGGCAACCATTCAACAATTTGTTAGCAATGTATAACTACAATGATTTTCCAACTTAAAAACTGGCTCCAAAAACCATGGAAGATAATCAAGACATGACAATGGTCACAGAAAAACAATAAATGTTTAATTGTAGGTCACCTTCTTGTTTATCAAGCGCTTGGTATAAAAATTTGTCATCGTTTTAAAGTTCAAATGCCAATGTTGAACAATCATGACAATTTCACAGCTATCTTGCTTCCACATTTTACTTCCATACGTTTTAACTGCAAAACCCAATGTTTTTACTCACTTTGTCGCCAGCAGCATTACTGTCATTACTGTAATGTATTATCATTATCATTCCATTTCAAAAATTACTTTCGTCATGCATGCAGTTAATACACATTTTGACATGAGAAAAAAATGTCATTGTTAGCTCATTTAGTTTTCTCCTCTAATTATATACTGTCCGCTAATATGAGTAAACTTTGAAAAGGTTTTGCAGTTGAATGTTACTTCTACCTGTGTCGTGATGTAAGTCGCACTTAATTTGTTCTTCACATTTTGTTTGCCAACTGCCAACAATCACTTAGACAGGTAGTCAGACAATAGCCACAGAGAGGAAGCCGGTCTCTTGGTTTGGTGCCGTCGTTGCTGTATTCTAAACGCCCAAGTTCATACATAATTACATTGTTGGAAATCGTCAACTTTGTCACGAAGAGCGGACAGTATGTACAAACTTTATAGTCAAAGGATTTTTTATAAACTATTGGCAGAATTGTTAGAATGTTTTAAATCGGCCAGCGGTAGGAAAGCACTTAAATGAAAGAGTTTTTAAAGGACAAGCTTAATTTTATGGATGACATTGAAGCAAATTATTATTTACTACTATTACATATTGCTGTCGTAAAGCGTCTAAAAAAGTGCAGGAAGTATTGCTATTCTTTTTTATACATATAACTTGATAATTTTATGATATAATTTTTATTAATGCAGTTAAATACTTTCAATTTGATTCCAATCTACTTTTTCTTTTCGTTGTTTGCACAACAGGTTTCGTTTAAAATTTACTTTCCTGTAATGTATGCTCTGAGTAATCTTAAACACTACTTATATAATATGCGTGTCATAAAAGTCATTTTCGGATTTTTAGACTTTTATAATAGTTTTCCCCGTTGTGTCTACCAATTTCTTCGTGCGTGTGCAGAAAATGCAGACTAGTCATTTTATTTTGAAATTCTTAATTTTCCTTCCTTCATTCGTTTTCCTTGTCACACATCACCAGTCACTCAATTATCGTTATCATTATCTATCAATCATTACAGATTATATTTTATTACAAAGATATTGGCCATTGATTTAAAAAGGTAAACTGGATTACTAAAAAGGATTATAGCGCAGCATTACTAATACTAGATAAAACGAGGCTTCGATTATGGTATGCAATAACAAAAATCTTGTAGACATGTCGCATAATGTCCATTCATCTGTAAACTTGCTTTTAACTTAAACATTGTAAAAACAAGCACAAAGAATAAACTTTTTGCAAAGCAAAGCATATCTCATGTTAAGCTACATGCACATAACTTGTTGCAAATACAAATGAATATTGCTTGCATTGGCTTCATTTTTGCAGTGAATTAAAAGAATTTTGCAGAGTTTGCATAGCACACCTTCTTGCCATTCACAGTTTGCATGCGACTTTACTGCACTCCATCCAACAAAATAATCAGAATCAAATTAAACGAAGACAATGTGATAATAATAAGAACGTGCTATTGTAGGCTCTAAAGCGTCATGTACGTATAAGTACCTAGTAAAAATTTGTAAGTAAATGGCAAGTGGCAGAAGCAGGCTTCGTTTTGACTTCAACAAAATTGGCCTTGACATCAACCCAGTCCTGATTTTTTTCTGTCGTTTTCGTGAACTGTCCACCACTCGCTCATTAACAATTGGAGTTGCTGACGATGCAATGCAATCGATGACGTTTCTTGGGTTATTCAAGTCGCTCTGGTTGGTTATTATTATTTTGTTAGAGGGATAAGTTATATGAAGTAGAATCAAGTTAGAAACAACAAAACAGCATTAAATGGGTTTATATGTATTAGCTACACGTAAATAAATGATAGATACTTTTTGTATAGAAGATTTTGCTACTAGCTGAAGACTATCATATTATTTGAATGTAGATTGCTGCACTAAATACTAAGATTTTTTTTGTGAAAAGATTAATAAGTTCAGAGCATATTAGGTATGTCAAAGCAATGACCCAACACTGCACTACTACGCTGCTGTCAACCCAATAAAGAAATGTTCATGTCATTAAATTACCTCCATAGAAGCTTAAAGCATAATATTATAGAGCATCGCATAGTAAGCAGATGTCAATCTACTACCCTATCATTAACGCTTTCATATATGCAAAAAGTAGTACATAAATGATTTAATTGCTAGCCCACTCCTATCGATTGCTTTTTTTATCGTTATTTACGATAAAAAGGATTCATTCAAAAGCTGCGAATAATGACAACACAGATTGTACGATTATATAATAACAATAGCAGCATCAATGTTATAAAAGAAATCTCGTCAATCCTCTGTAGCTATCCCTGTTTGACCTTTGAATCAGTTTCATAAAAAGTCCAATTTTCTGTATGAAGAATTGAAGACAAACAGTAGTGCACCATAATGACTTCTGCAGTGAGTGAGGGTGGTGGGTGGTGAAGTGAGGAATACCTGGAAGGTTATAAATAATGGATAGAGGAAGAGATATATGATATGAAATTATGAAAAGATCATATAGTTCATGCATGCATCTTAATTGTATGCAGCTGTGATTATTAATTACATAAGAAATTACATTGTTCGTCAAGACAGAGTCAAGAGTTTTGTTTGCTAGAGGGAAGGAATAAAAAATGTAATACAAAAAGCATGTCTCTACATGAAATTAGGCACGCTATAGTTATTATCCTTGTTCCGATTTACAAACGAAATTTTGGAAGGATGTACCAAAAGATGATTTGAAGATATTTGTATATAGCCCCACTAGAACCAGACAGTGATGATTGCCAATTGGATACTATTATTGCCATTGACTAATAAAATATACTTGAGTTGAGAGTAGCAAATACCTTTTTATCTCTATTATGAAATTATCTACTACATCGCAAAAATCTACATCATGGTCCTGCTAGCCCTGTCCTGTCATGCATAAAAACTACTGCAACTTTGTAGAATAAAGGAAATTGCTTCCGATTTTTGTATTGATTGCTGCACGGTTTATGTTCATATAATCATATATTGCGCGGTATTCCAAGGAACTGAGTAAATTGCAGAATTTATTATTTTTGCCGATGATTTAAAAAGCAACCAGATAATTGTTCACAGACTCTTCATGATTGAAGCTTTTCATCTTCAATCAATCGTTATGATCACTTTTTCCTGCTAAAAGAAAAGTGAGTTTTTATAACAATTTATTATGGCTGGATTTTACATGTTTCCATAATTATGGAAGAATCTTGGTAAAAAAAAGTGCGCAATTTAAGAAGTACAGGGACAAAAAATATTTTTTCGAAGTATTGTAGGAAAATGCTATTATGTAATTTTTACATCTTGCAAATAATTACTTGCTTTCTAGAAGCTATCCACTTTTCTATCTAGCACAAGTACAAAGTAGTAACTTCCTAGCGTTGGCGTTTGTCCCTTAAAATACTTATGGTCAAATGAATAAGAGCAAATCAATTTAGATCAAACGTTATTCACACCGTAATTGAATGAAATGCTTAAATAAATGAGTGTATTTATTATTATTATTATTATGGTTTTTATCGATTTATGATCAAACAATTTAAGATAATAATGATAAAAGTTTCCATCTCACATGATGGATTGCCTTCCGTAGTTCCGTTGTTGTAAGGAAACTTATACTTTAAAAGCTTAATGTTTTTTAACAGTTAGTCAGCAGTTAGCAGTCATCCATCAAAATATTTGATAATGATGATAAATGAATGCTTTTGCAATTGCAATGCAACCACACAAAACGTAATGCAAAAAATACAAGGAAAACTTGCTGAAGTGTAAATGTTAATGTACTTAAAGCCACTCTGCTATCATTATAATATTATTATACTTTATACAATAAAATTATATTGTTGTATTTTGACAGTGACCTGGATCTACTCCGTAAGCTTATACAATGTAATCAATAAATAATGCTTAATGATAATACGAATCTATAAATGCAAATATTGTTAACTGTAACTCAAAAAGGAGGAAGATAAATATACCTAAAGAAGGTGGAAGTTCTTATAAACATTGCAAACATTAACATAACCTAACAGAATTAAAACTATTGGCAGCGGCGGCGGACAGAGAACACGTAATGAAGCTGAAAAGAGTTAAAAATTGCAATCGTCACTGCATGACCTTGCCCAAGCAAGCAGGAATAGAGCTTTTCTTCTTTTCATTAAACAATGCAAAAAAAAGTTCTCCGTTTTAACAAGAAGAAGCAATTATTTGACATTGCTCTTGACTTTATAATTGCTACTGCTTAGTTGTGCTATGCGCGCGGTGATGGTTAAAACATTCCCACATTCGTTAGCTCGCATCCTCTCTTATCATCCTTTTCATTAAACTTCCTTCCATCTAGATCTACGGAACATGGAATGGGAAGTGCAATGTTAATACCGCAATCACAGCCAAGTGGTTATTGGAAGTTGGAATGCTTAGCTGAGAGCTGTAAAAATTCATTCTATTGATCATGATAATGAAAAAGGTTATCATCATGAAGTAAAAAAGTTTACCTGTTTTTTTTACAATTTTGTACGTAGGTAACCTTGCCTTTGATTACATATTCCTTGGGATAGGATACAAAAACGAACAAGTTAAAAAAGTTAATCGCTGGTCTTACCTAGAAGAAAATATTTAATGGAAATGAAATAAGTTTGGTAGAGCGTTAATGTTCCTAAAACATAATATGCTCATATACCAATTTACCTACCGCCGTCGTAAGAATATAAATGATGAATGAGCTGAATTAATAACTGAAGGATTTTTTAATGAAATATGTAAAAACTAAAAATGAAAAGAAGAGTTGATGTTGATATCATCCCCGTGAGTTCGATTTGCTGAGATTTATGATTTGCTTTTTGGGAAATTCCCTAAGTAAATTCTTAATGGAAGTATGCTTTAATATGATTTCAGACGGTTCCTAGAGAAAATCTCAGATCATATTGCTTCCACATGTACATGCCATGCGAATTTTTTTAAAACCAGTCTGGCACCCCAGTTCGATAATTTGCTTTTATAATGTTTTAGGCATCGCATTGGTATTTGCAATTTGCTTTATTGCTTTGCAGACATTGATCATGGCACGTATGAATTTCAAGCACTTCATGAAAATGTTGATTGAGATTTTTTCGTATGA
>JAHZNJ010003634.1:0-10674 GCA_027744475.1 Lepidocyrtus cf. sotoi NNG-2020
ATGGACCTTTTAACTGGTAATTGAAAAATATTCTTGCTTGATTTCTAATTTTCTCGGGTGTTTTATCTTGTGTCAAGAGAGCGTTTTTATTACGACAGAAGAAATAATTTTGTTTGTTCTTCATTCAAACTAACAATAAGAAAAATCGTGTCGCATTACTATAAAGACTGATTCTTAGCACATGTTGCCAAAAGATTTTTAAAAAATGAAAACAAAACCCAAACATTTGCAAATTCAAGTTTTAATGTTAAAAAGACAGAAATATTGGGGATTACCATCGTTAAACATTTATTTATTTTCTTAAAATCTCACTTAGAAGCTTGTCAAAACCTATGCAAAATAATTTTTTGTTCAAAATCACACAAGAAAATGGATTATTAGAAAGCAAAGCGAAATTCGCTTTGATAATATAATGCTGAGACTTTAATAAAGGAAACGCAAACTAGCAGAAAGAAGATTCTTTTAACTTAATCCTTCTTTTATTCAAATTACCTACAACGAGATAATGACCGTATAGTTTTTTTTTCTAAAGTAATCCTTCACAGAAAAGAAATAATGGGAATGAATGCCAGCAACAAAACAAGTAAAAGTTTGTTCTTATTAATGGCTTAATATAACAACGTGCAATTACAGATCAAGTCAAAAAAGTGAATAGTGAATGAAGAGCAATCATTTAGGCTTCCGTCGTACTTTCAAATTACTGCTGTTATACTTTTCTTTTTTTTACATCCAATTTGTTATCTATGGTGTTGCACAGTTGATGGGCAGGACACTTTTTTCATTTTTGACAAACCAACAAGTAACAGAAACGAGCGAGGTAAAGGATTTTTGCTCTTGTTAAACGCACATTAAAAACGCTTGGGCAACATGATATTTTTGTGGATGAAAGGAAAGCTAATCAACTCGCGACAATGCAATGAGCAAAAAAATTGTATGATTGTGAACAAAAATATGATGATAAGATGAATCAATGAATGAATGATTTGAATGATACAAGTATGAAATTAGATATAATACTCATTATTATTACTGCTGCGAGGAAAAGAGAGAATCACCAGGTATAACATATTTATTAGCCCTATCTAACATTAACTTTTTATTTTTATCGTGTTAAATTGTCTCACTTTTTGAAATATATTTTATTTCTCTGCGACTCTTTACCATGCTGCTGTGGCCAAAGCAAAAGAAGTCAAGTTTAGAAAGATAAAAAATATTTTATTATAAAAAATGGTTTGCTGAGTTTGCTTGCTCATGCGTGCACTTTACTTGCTCATCATCATAGCCCATTGTCACGTACTGCAAACTGCAGCAAGATGTCGTCCACAATTTCATGATGCTTATCTTGTTCTATATTGATAACTAATATCTGACAAGAACCAGCTTCTTATCATATCCTCTCTGGTTTTATTGATTTAGCTATCTTTATTTATCACTTTCAACAATCTGCTTTCATAATCATCGTCATCATCATCATCATCACACATCATTTTTTGGTGAATGAGTTGAGTCAAAATGATGGGAAAGGGAGTTCACTTTTGGAAATAAATGGAGGAAAACTCAGCAAAAAATTTTTAAGGTTTATTTTTGAGATAATATTATTGACTCTGTTCTCGCCATTTTCTTGTTAAAGCTTTTAAATGTTTTAATGACAGAAACGGCTCCACCCGTAGTGAGCAAACTATTGTATTGTTCATGTATTTCCTATATAATAAATATTATGAAATAGTTAGATATTTGATATAATACTATTAGACATTGCTCCCAACAATAACAAACTACCTCTTGGAAAGAGAAAGAACTTTAAAGGTGTATCGCAAACAAAGCAAATCCGTTCCGGATAGTGGTGATTCGGCGATTGATTTTATGCTTTGACGAAGCAAAAACAATAAAAATACATCCTATTGGGTTTTATGCAACGTTTTTTGGACATAAATAAGAAGCTATATAAAAATGCATGCAAAATAGAATGTAATCTGGAAAGAAAACTACTTACCCAAAGTGCGTATTTCACTGGCTTTCCGCGTTTCACCTTTCACTGGTTTCTATCTTAAGCTTAGTTTTTTCCAAAATACAGAGTTAATTGAAATTTTAGAAAGAATTAAAAATTTAGCTTGAGCTGTCCATGTAGTGGCATAAAAATGTGGAATGATTGTTAAAAACTTGGCATGATCAAATCAGTCCTTTTTGTGTTTTTGTAATTAAGCGAAGAATCGATTGGTTGGTCCCAATGGAAAATAATTCATCACTTCATGTCGATGAAAGATGTTGAGTTGGATATAGTTAAGGACGTCGTCGTATACTTATGTTACCGGCAGAAACTGACATGAGCGTATTATTGTAAAAAAAATTAACTGTGAAAGTTAATCAGTATAATGTTAGAAAAGCAGCCTTGACCTCTACAATTTTTGGACCGTGAAAGGCATGGAATCGTTTATAATTTAATTCTTAATTTTACAACGGATGCGGGTGAACCATGTAATTATTAAGCTGCGGTAGCAATCTGTGATTGATTGAATCTTTAAAAAAGTACACAAAATACACTGTTAGAGTTGCTGTCAGACCACTTTAGAACATTCACGAAACATTCAACATTCGTAGAAAATGGTATACAAAAGCTTATAAAAATATGTTTATTCCGAAATCCTCCAGTATAAAATTAGCGTAATTTGAACTTCGAAGTGGTTTATTTGGCAAAATTGCTGTTGTTTGCTCATTCGTGAGTACAGAAAACTTATGTAATAAAAATAGTTAGCGAGTCCAATACAAATTATTATGGTTATTTTTTGTCACAAGTAGATCTATAGGAGAACCTTTTTGAGCGTGTTGTTATTCTAATGAAAGTTATTTTTCTGGTGAATGATAATGATAATCACGTTCAATTGACTCTTGGCCCACAGAGTGTTTTACGCTGTTGATTAAACATTTAACCGTGATTACAATTTAATGCACAACTCTTTTTTTGTCCATCATCACCAGGTCCAGAGATCAGAGCGAAAGCAGCTCAGCTCAGCGTATTTTTATGCTGTACTATAGTTAGTCATACGCATTAATGATTAAATATGTACTATAACATAGTCCTCCAGATAACACAGCACCACCGCTTGCCACCACAATATAATAAAGTCAGAAGAGCAATTAAATTTATGCCAAACAAATGTTACATCCTTTGAAGGGGAGAGAGATAGGTAATATAACGACGACGCAGAGAGATAGATGAAACCACATTAAAATGTTAACGATGACGATAGTAATATTAAAGTAAAAAAATATATAGTGGATGACTATGATTATGTTGTTATGTTAAATAGAAGATAATTAAGTAAGGAATGAGTCAGAGAGGCAAATTTTATATTATGATGATGATGGAGGGCTTTCTCGATTCAGCAAATTATTACAAACACTTATAAAAAGTCACATTTAGAAAAACCTCAAACAGTTTAAGGCTAATTTTCTGGGATTGGATTTTGAATTTCTGTTTTTCAAACTGTCTCCCTCACACACACTTTGCGTACAAGTTTAACTACGTACTTGCTTTACACTTTGCTGCACTACGCCGCGTTGTTGGTGACATTTTAGTGACAACAACATCGTTGACACAATGACAACCCCACAACGACCTTTTTATTCATGTTCTTCCTATAATGTTAGTTTATTCCATTGTCAATACTAATGTTTTTTTTGTTTTCAGTATAAAAACTGATCTAGTTCTCTAGAACTAAAAAAATACCTGCTCATACATACTACTGCTGCTTCTGGTTGTATTATTCCTTCAATACAATTTATAGTAAGAGTAATAATAACATTTAAACAAACAACGTAAAAGTCACTTTTTGATCACATTGTGCAATTATTTATTATGATGGTATTGGTATATAACATTATAATTACAACGAATGTGACGATTTTTACAGCTACAAAAATTAAAAATAAATATGAGATAAACCGACGACTATGACAAACGACGATATGATGACTGAGGAACGACTACTACAGCGAGGACAGTCCCCTGTCTCTCTCCTCTTGCAAAACAGCAACAGGGTTACAAAGGAATACAATAAAAAGATGTGTGTAAAAGTAAATATGGAAAAAAATATTCTTTTCATACGACGATGAAGAAGAAAGAAAAGTCAAATACTCTCATTCTTTCGTTCGTAAATAATAAAGTACTATAGTGCACAAACAACGATGAAGGAATACAATATAACACCAATGCAATGGCTATTTACTGCTGCTGGTCTGGTTGAATGTTATTTCTTCTTCATCCTTTTTTCTCTTTCTGTCACTGCTCACTCTTGTGAGAGAATTAAATTGGCTATTGCTACTGCAGCGACGACATAGCATAGGTATATTTTAAGAACTCTTTTTAATATGTGTGTGTGTGTAAAAGTAAAGAGTAAAAGAGGAGAGAGAGAGGAAACACGTAGAATATACCTAAAAGAGTTCTACAATACAGTTCAACCCAAGTCAACCAAACCAGTAACAAAATGCAGTAGTAAGAAAAGAAAAGAGTTAGGCTAGAAAAAGAAGAGCTACATCAGAAAATATCAGCTAAAGCACTTTTATAACGAAAAAAGGAAAGCAAAAGCAGCAGCAGTAGATTCAACTCTGCTCTGGTCGTCTCTCACTCACTCAACAACAAAAACATGATATTTTTTTCCTCGATCAACCCTTACTACTTTACTCAATCTACCAACTAAACTCCTCTTCTACTGAAGTTAGTCATTCTTCTTTGATATTTCGGTGTGTGTGGTGTGGTGTGAGCTTAAGTTTTTTCCTTCTCCTTCCTCCTCCTTCATCATGAGTAAATTCATAAAAATGTTGCTGCTGCTGCAGCTTCGAGAATCGTTATAATAAAGTACATTGGTAGTAGTAGTCGTACTGGTAGTCGCTCTTTCCTTTCCTCCGTGCAAGTTAAATATTATATGAATCGGATGGATGGATAGATCATAGAGATGGATGATGAGATGTTATTACGGTGACGACGACGACGACAATGCAGACGCAGACGGTGGGAGAGAGAGAGAGAGGTAAAATGGCAATAAAAAATACCAGTATTACTGTTCTGGTGGGGGTTTTACATGATAAATGATGATAACAATGCAAAATGCTGCTGCAACAAAGTAACAACGGCAATATTACTGCTCTGCGTCAAAAAAGGATATTATGGCAAAAAATTGTGTATGTATTAATGTAAATGTAAAGCCAGCCAGCACGACGATCTCTTGATGTTGATGATGAAGATGATTATTAGAATGATGCTTTTTTGTATCTGTATCTGCTTAACCTGGTCGGGAAAAGTCATCATTGTTATTTTATGAAAAAGAACGGTGGTAGTGTGATTGTATGATGTATGGTGCTCGCGACTCGCGAACTAGCTTCGTTTAAAACTCATTTTGATGATAATCAAGGAATAAAAATTAGTTTATGGTCGATCTTTGTTGTTGGATGGGAGTTGTTATTTCCCTAGCTTGTTTTGCATACGGAAATAGAACAACAGCAGCGGAAACCTTACCAGCAATAAGTATTGTTGTTGCTTTGTAATACTATGACAATGAGACGATGATGATGAGAAAGAATGAAACAATCGCTATTTGCTGCAGTTTCAAACAGGCAGAACTATAGTATGGGGATGAACGATGAGAGATTGCTGCGAGCAATAAAGGAGAGGGTGCAAAAGCGAGGAAAATGTGTATGAGTCACATGCAAAGCCTTATTGGAATGTTGCTGACATTAGCTGAACTATTTTATCAGTTCTTTGTCTTCATAAGTCAAAGCACAAACAAACCATCTTCCGCAAATCATCAAGTCTTGATAATTAGGTATATCTTTACGTAAGGAGCTCTTCAAGTTCTTGTAAAATCATATCGTGAAGAATTGTCAACCCTGACTTTGCGAGAATCCAGCCCGCAGCCTTTGCCCATGCTAATCCAATCTGGTCATTTATGAGCTGTCGGTGCTGCTCCATCCTTTTATTGATCTTCAACTTTCCCTTCCAAGGAACTTACCTATTAGAAGTTTAATGGCACTTGTAGTCTTGAAGAAAATTCGCTGAAAACTGAAAATTTTGATATGAATTGCGAAAATGAAAAACACATTATTTGTTTTAATTGATCCATATGAACAGTAAACATATTTACAGCGTAGGATAAATAACTAACTCGTAAAATCATGGCTTCGTTTTTAATAAGAAAAGAACTTTTAATTTTTCGTTTTATTCTTTATACTTTTTTTATCTCTTAGAATAATATTAATAGCTGGTTGTTGTTGACATACGTAAATAAGTTTGTGAGTCCACTTTTTATTAAAACGCAAGGAAAAAAAGATTAAACAATGTCAAAAAACTCCGGATATTAAAGAAATGAGTTCATTTTTTTTAAATTGTTGATAAATACAACGGATATTTTTCGTCTATTTTCTATGGAACATTCATTGTAATTGATTATATATAATAATATACCTTTATAATAATATTTATGTTACGTTATTTATATTTATATATGTACGCACTTAATTTATCTGTGTAATAGTAATGAACACTTAATATGTAAATATCTTAAATTGAAGTAAATTAATCTTACAATTAGTTTAACTTCAAGCAAAGGATTTTATGCTAAAAAGATATACGCTCATTAATTCATTCTCTATATGGGCATGACATTATATTACGTATAATTAATTAATATTACTTTATATAATCCATTAACTATACTTTCGTACACATGTAATAATAATTTTTTTGATATCTTCATTCCTGAATGACTATATATATTTTTTATAGATTTTTTCCTTAATTAAGTAAGTAATAATAATAATTGAATATAATAACGCCCTATAAGATAATACGTAATAGTAATGTAGTATTAAATCTATCGCTCCCTAACCATTGCAATGTCTTTATCATTTTTGTATTTTCATCTTTTTATCATTATTACTAACATTAAACATACGATAGAATAGTTTACACAAAAAACGTTCAAATCTATTTTACTTTACGTTCGTTACACAAGTTGTTGACAAATATAGGTATTTATGATAATAAGAACTTTATTTTTCTTGAAAACTGATTGCACATTTATATATAGCTTCATTCAGCATGGCTGCAAGAATTGTTGATGAGATTATGAGACTGTTTATTTAGTATTTTTCGTGTTGTTTAGAATAGCAGTACATAATATTATTTAGTTTATATAGTAGGTAGCACAATTTTAATATTTTCATTTTTCAGTTTCAACATGTCCAGTATTTTGTTCAGAGTTTGTGTTTGACTTGATTTTTTTTATTATTTTTTAAAACCATTTCTCTTCTACATGACATATAATGATATACATAAACGGTAGCACATTTAACCTT
Organism: Lepidocyrtus cf. sotoi NNG-2020; assembly: GCA_027744475.1. NCBI lineage: Eukaryota > Metazoa > Arthropoda > Collembola > Entomobryomorpha > Entomobryidae > Lepidocyrtus > Lepidocyrtus cf. sotoi NNG-2020. The sequence goes on from JAHZNJ010003634.1 coordinate 7,351, forward strand.
AAAAATTCGTTCAAAAGTTTTTTGTATAGGATTTTTTTCGTTTCTCAAAGAAGTACTTTTTGCTTTTTCTCTCATCAAAATAGACTAATAATAATTACAGTACATATATTTTTTATATAAGTAATTGCTTATATTAATAGTAAATAGTAGAATACACGGGTAATACATAGTTTCATTAATAGTGTTTTTGATTGATTCAGATCAAAGTAAAATGGAAAGAAAAAAAAATACATGGGGGTGAACGTTAAAAATTTCCTGCTCCTTTTATTCATTGTCTCTCTTTTACAAGAAGAACAACAACAAAAAAACAAGATGATCCATAATATAATAATAATAATAATGATAATAATAATAATTAATTAATAATAATCAATAATAATCATATAATTATAATAATCATAAGAATAATAATAACGTTTTAAAAGATAGGTAACAAAAGCGACAAAGTAACAAAAACGATATATAAATATATATTTAATGGTTTTTATGCAAAAACGAATACCGAAAGAAGATAATATTTATAATGTAAATATAAATATTAGAGTAATTACAAACGAAACGCAACAGAGCTGATTTATTACCTCTGACAGTCTGGCTTTCGTTTGTGCATCCCCAAGTTGAAGCCTTGCCGCCTAACAATTTTAAATAATTTCTTGTTCAAATTCTTTTTTCATTATGATGGTCATTCTTTTGAGAAAAAAATTTAGCGTTTTTTGTTTGGTTTGCTATTTTAAAAAATCTAAGTCTTTGTGTGTGGGGTTCTCAATCAATAATCAAGTACTTTCAGAAACAATCAATAAAGTAGATTATCTATAGAGATACTGTATCATGATATGAGACAAACTTTTGCAAAAAAAATTATTAGATTATTAAGTATTTTATGTATATATACAATAAAGTAATTAAAACTTGTTTAATATAAAGAACAAAGTTCAAAGTGAAAGAGCAGAAATATATACAAAAAATCATGTATAGAAAACGAATTAAATTCTTTTAACTATATAAATTATTGATATTTCTCCTGTTTAACAGCTTTATGGCAGATCATCATATTTTGTATAATAAACTATATTAATGCTATATATTTGTATCAGTGTCTTGGAAAAGAAAAAAAAAATTGATTATTTTGTTGTCTGCTGCTGAAGAAATAGATAGATATATATTATATATATAAATTGCAAATGTAATACAAAATATTATTATTTTGAATTGAAATATAAAAATAGAAAGAGATATTTTAAATGTATATATTATATAATAATATATAGCCAATATATATAATAAAATTTTTGCCACAAAAAAGAAACTGTTAAGAAAAATAGTGAATATTTATAAGATATATATTGAAAACATTGAAAATATTTGACAAATTTCACATGTTCACACTTATTATTATAATATATAGACATTGACTTTAATTATATATTTGGATGCATTTATATATAATATAATAGGCGACATGCCGAATCATAAATCAGCTCTGTTGGAATACACAGTAAAACATATTTACTAAAATACTGCAGCGAATAATAATAATAATTTAAAGAATAGAATAATATAGAATAATCAGACGGAAAGTATAAGTATAACGATAATAATGCCAATCGAATAATAATAATAAGAAGAACAACAACAGAAATAAAAAAACAAGTTTGCTGTACTTGTTTCGCGATAAACACTTTTTCTCAGACTCTTTGTTTGGTAGCATTCACACAAAAATAAACAGTTTGACGATGTGAAAAGAAGGACCCAACAACGAACAATTTTTTAACACGAAAGAAACCACAACCATCAGGGAAAGCAAATTTTGTTTGCTTTTTAGGGACAAATAAATATTTTTACTTTCCTTTTTGTTGAAGAATGGAAATAAGTTGCGATATTTTCCCACGTTCATTCGTTCGTTTCGAGTACCCTTCATCCAGAGAATGGAACCATGAAAGAGTCTGATCGCATTTTATTTTATTTCGAGAAAGTAGAAGTCATTGGACCATAACATATTATATACCCTCTTTTGATACCTTTTGCGTCAAAATTGGCGATGATATGACGGTAGTAGAAGAATTACGAAGTTTACAAAGAATCATCATAAAACTACAAACTATATGTAGATATAATTTTATCAGCGAAAAAAATTCACTTTCACTGCCTATGCAAATTGGAGGTTTGGATCAAAAACAACTTTAAAATAATTCCCTTTGCGGTAATTTATTTTTCGTAAAGAAACCAATGCCTCTTTTCTTTATAACTGCTTGTATGCCCTTCCTATTAATTTGTGTTCTGCAATCTACATTAGTTAAAGTTAAACCCATTTTGTAATCCTGCAAAAATCCGTTCATATACTTATACCTAGTATTTTACGCTCTGAAGTTGCCTATGTTAAAAACACTTTGGTTATGCAAAATCTATGATTTGATCAATTAATCATTCCTGAAAAAATGACGATGAAAGAAATATATCACAAACAAAAACTAAAAACACAGATTTTTGGATTCTTTTCCATTTTCAATCAATGTTCTTCAAAAACTACAAAAAATACTACTGAAAAGTTTATTTAGGAATGTGTAAAATTGGGATGGTGGTTGTTATATTTTACATAAATTTTCATTCAATTCGCGACGTAGTCGTTTAATTTAATGCATAAAAAGTCAATAATTGTCACGGTAGTTTGTGGAAAACTGTTTACAGTTCTCTATTTCGTAAAATATAAATTGGGAAAATTTCCTGGGATGAAATTTTGTTCTTGTGGAAAATTAGTAATTTGGTGTGTCGTGTTTATTCGTTAGAGTGATGTTGCGTGTATAAAAATTAAAGAGAAAGTTTAATTGAATACTTAAGAAATAATTGCAGCTATATATAGTGTAATAGTATAGAAACATGTAGGATTCAAAGTAAAGTTTTCTAGTCTAAACTAAACGAATGAAGTATAATTTTGTTCAAACTACTCGGTCAACTTTCTACAGGAAAGCTTTTTTCTGTTTTTCTACTAAAATATTGATTTCTGCTCTACATCGCAACGTTAAAGAAGCCGGTGTATATCTATTATAGAGTGATTATTTTTTATTTTGCTAATAAAAATTGCAACTCTGTTTATTTGTCATTACGTCATTCTAAGTTTCAAAGTAGATTTGCATTTCAGGCATCTAATATTGTACTCAGCACTTTCCAGTAACAAAAAGGAGGTAACTAACTAACTAACGTACGTTGCATATTTATATAGAGTATAATTTAAAAATAATGTAGACGGTTAAACGACGAAAACTAAAGATAAATTACGACCTTATTATTATTTATTACATCTAAAGTAATCAATTCTAAACTGCTACT
>JAHZNJ010003635.1:0-13778 GCA_027744475.1 Lepidocyrtus cf. sotoi NNG-2020
GGAGGGATGCGTTCGCATTTCTCCATGACCGTTTTCAACTGTTGTGTATACGAATGATTAACTCTTTTCATATACGGCCTAGCATACGAAGGGGTTTTCTCTTTGGGATAGTCTGTTTGTTCAGTCCAGGATTTACTTCGAGTGCTTCCAGAACCTAGCACTAGTTTAACCGGATGTGAGTCACCTGCAGGATCGATCTGTTGAGCAGAGGAAACGGGGATGGGCCATGAGGGATACTTTTCATGTCCGGGTCCGTATCTTATCTGTTTCAAGCTAGAAGGATCTCTGACTGGTGCGGAGTTATTGTTATTATTATTATTATTATTGTTTAAAATACTTTGTACATCTACACTGTTCCAATTTCCTCCAATATTGTTAGGAGTTCCAGGCCCTACTGAATCATTACTTGAAGACATGGCTCCACTAATGATATTATTATTATTGCTACTATTTGTACTACCAGTTGTGTTTCTATTATTGCCTTCCACGACACTAGTATGGCTTTGTTCTGAAAGATTGCACTGATATTGGGGTTCTGTGAATCCAGACTCGTTTGTTGAGGGGATATTGTTGCTGCTATCACACTTCTGAAGGTTAGGGGTGGAAGGGTAGCGACCTGGTTCGACAAAAACGTTATCATTAGTGGACTGCTGTTGCAACTGTTGTAACTGTGCCACGGAGGAGGATAAATTCTGTTGATTATAAAGTTTTTGGTGTGTGTTGTTACTGCTATAATGGTGATGTGTCTTTGGATAAATTTTCCCTAAATCATTAACTTGTTGGTGGCTTGAGGATGAAACAGTTGACAAATTATGGGGGATTGAGCCTTGTGTATGCTGCTGTTGAATAGAACGTGTTTGGAGTAGTTTATTGGTGCCGGCACTTCCCAAATTTGGAGTGGAGCGAGCAGGGGATAAAGTAGGGACTGGTATCGTTTGATAGATTGGGTGTTGTTGTTGTTGTGTTTCTGTCCCTGTTGTGGAAGAAGAAGAGGAGGAGGGTAATTGTTTGTCGTCAACAAGAGTGGGCTCACCGAAACAATTTTTCTGCAGTTGATGTTCCTGTAACACTGCATTTCTCACACTGGGAGTGGACTTGGCAGTGATGATTTGATGGTAATGATGATACGCTTGTTGTTGTTGTTGCTGTTGAGAAACGTTTTGAGACTGCGAACTACTCACTACCGGTTGAACATTTTGGTATTGGAAAGTACGATAGACACCAAATGAATCGTGGTGGTTGTTGTTGTTATTATTACTATTTGATGAGGAGCTATGATGATTACGAGGTAGGGTTGAGTAAACCGAGGCTTGTTGAATTGCGGCTGAGAAGCCACCTGGAATTGGAGCTGTTGATGACTGAAATATTTGTGAATGAGGTCGACTTCCGTATAAAGTATTTTGATATTGATGCAAAGTTTGCGATGAGCCAGAATTATTACTTCCACCTGCGTTTAAACCGAGTGAGGAACTGCATTTCTCAGTAGTCCATACAGTAAGTCTGTAATTTCAAAATAAAAATAAGATTTAGATTTTTTTATTGTAAGAAATTAATTGCGATAGATTCACCACCACATACTAATTACTGCTAGTTAGTAGTGCTACCACATTTTGACACAATTAAAGCTATGAAAGGAAAAATATTTCGAGGACGCCTACTTTTTTAAAATATATGACTTGTAGTGGCAGTGGTGCAGCTTCTCAAAAAATGTTCTACTTTTTAACTTTTTACAACGACTACCCAGAACTGGCAACTGGAGACAGGTGAACTATTTTTTTGTCAACTTACTAGAAGAATGAAACCAAGTCAAGTCGCACACATGCAGACAGGATATGATAATAAAAATTGACATTTGATCTTGCATCTGCTCATAATACCATGCTCAAGTTTTTTTTAGATTTTACAATAAATATTACAAAACGAATACTTTACTTGTTATTCGCTTTGTGGAATGGAAGCTCGTTCGAGAAACCTTTTAACTTTTGATTTTTATGACATTAAACGACTCACTGTAGATTTTTCAACCCTTTCAACATCACATCGTATTGCATGCTACATATCTTTGTGTGAGGCATAAAGCTTCTCTATTCAGCAACCATTAAAAAATTGAAAAAAAGGTTATCCAGTAGTGACGAATGACTGTCACTTCTCCCGTTACAGAAACATCCGTCCATTTTTACTCGTTCGTTCGTTCCTACCTTAACTACGAGTGCATTCTTCTCATTCTCATCGAATTACAATAATTTCGTTAGCTCAGTCAGATCAGCTCTCAACTGGTGTAGTGTAAGCTATTACCATTTACGAACAAAGACGGCTATTATTACCTATGTGACGTTATGAAATGACGATGATGATGACTATGACACATTTTTATGTATAATGCATTGCCTTCTTTTACGTGTGTGTATTTTTGTTAGAAAAAAAAAGCTGTTTCCTTTCACAGAAAGTCAGCTAGAGCTAGACTCTAATAATGACTCACATGCATCGCATCAAACGCAAACCCATAATATTTGTTTCATACGACCTTCCACGGAAGAATGGAGATGACCGGAGGAGTCTGATTTCATACTTTAAAATAAAACAAAATCCATCTAACTACTACCATAACGATGATATGAAAGAGTTACGGAGTTGTTGGGTACAACACGACGGATTGAAATTTGAAATTGACATGTAAAATTAGTAAAATGTCTGAGTCTGCTACAGTCACACAAAATTCACTAATATCTTTTTTACTAGAGAGAATAATAATGTTTTTTATTATAGGCATTTGGCTAAATATTTTCTGCTCTTTGAAATGTACCTAGAAGAAAAGCTACAGGGAAAAACGAATTTATTCTTAATGATTAAATTTATCAGACAGTACCAGCAGGAGTAAATGCTTCAAGTATTCAAGTTTAGCTATGCAAATATTCTGCTTAGAGTAACTCCAGTGACTGTGCCTCGTCTTTTTTTACATAATGAGGCAATTTTGTTGCTGGCTCATGCATCCTCTTCCTTTCGTATTTACTTTGAAATTTAAACTTGCTCTTGCTCGCTCATATTTTTCCCAACATAGAACAATATTTGAACAAGTGCTCATTTTAAATGTTAAATAGACACTGACCTTTGCGATTACGATTGCGTTTCGATGAAATGGCACTTGAGATTCGAGATGAATTTTAGCTGTCCATCTATTACTATTTCACAACAACATAACACATTCTTGCATGATTTCATTTCATTTCATTTTTTTTTCATTGATGTGACGAAATTGGCTAAACATTATATTAGAAAACGGGTAAAACTCCACAATTGAACCACACACTTGCTAACATTAACGTAACTGTAACATGGAAAATTAAGGACTAACTAAATTCGACATTTCCCTGTTACGATGATGCGATGTTGATGTTGTTATTGGATTTTTTTGCATCAAATAATTTTGAGTTCTCACGTCGATACATTACATCATCATCATAATAATATCGAAGCTCTTCTTCTCTTCAGAGGAGGAGGCGGAGGAGGAATATTATATTTTGTAATTTTGCTTACACCGCAAAAACTCATGCATAATATAACAGCTATAAAATTGACAATATGACAGCCATCAATAAAAATCATACAGGCAAAACATGACGCGGACGATGGGAAAAACACTGCACTACTACTAACAACTAACTACTACTGCTGCGTAGTATAATTTCACCAATCGCCATCATCCTCATCATCAACATCGATAACCATTTTTATTCTTCTACTTGAAAGAGAATCGATAGAAGATAAAATGGATCTCATGTTGTTTGCCTAAACCACAAACTAAATTATATATTTTCCTCCGTTTCTGCCGCGTCGAGAAGAAGCCGAAGAAAAAGGAATCAAATTTCAACCGAATATATATAATATTTTATCACACAAAAGCTGACCAATAATAATAATGTAATTGTTTTTACGGTTCCATCTAATTTTCTCTCGATCACAGCAGTTCCTTCCTGATACCAGCCAATATCAAATCAAATAAAAATATTTGCGTCGTCGTCACTGTCAATGAACTATTGTATAAAAAAATATTAGTTCCTAGCAGCAATTTCAGCTTAACTTAACCTCTCAGGATAAAAAACGAACTTATAACAAACAACACTCGCTATTATGCATACTCACGAAATAACTATTTTTTTTCTTATTCGCAAATAATTTAGATTATTCCATCCGGCTTTATTTCTTTGATACTTTTTCTTCCTCCTTCTTCATCATTCGTTAAGAAACAAATCAAATCTGAACAAAGTCATTTGACAGTCACGATAAAACAAACAGCTAAACTATAATTACTACAAATACGTATTATTCAGCCAGCAGCAGATAAAAACGGCAACTATAAAAACCAAGCCCAACTCTTTCTTGCTTATACAAATGCAATGTATACTACTTACTTTTGAAACTTTTGCAGATAAATTTTTCGGTGCAAAATCAGGACAAGAAAGAGTAGACTATGACGGTCGAGCGAGATTGAGACGAGAAGAGAAGAAGACAAGCAAGAGTAAGAAAAATATGAGTCAGGCAGGCAGGCGCTTGTGCAGTTCTTCTGCGTTGGTGTTCAACTGTCAAGAAGAGAGCTCTTCATATTACTACTTACTATTGTTATTGCAAAAAAAACTCTTTTCTTCAGTTCATTTTGCTTTCTTACTGGTCCTCCTGCTGCTGATGCAATGTGATATTGATGATGATGTTGTTGATGATGCAGCATCTGCATGAACGTTTGAAATTTAACGAAACGAAACACCAACACGAGCTCACAAGATTGACTGCTACTCTAAAGCTCTGCTATACCAATAAACTTCATTTTTTCAGTGTGAAGAACTGAATTCAAATAGACCATACCATGATCTAACTTCACTACTGTTGTAGTAATTCCATGTCTTATTTCTCTACTGCTACCACCACTATAACCTTCCATTCTTTATTTTATTGCGAAGAAGCCAACAAAGGAAATGTAAATACATGTAAAAATGAGCGTAAGACCATCATTTTTTTCGTTTGTTATTTTACTTATTACATATTTGCAAAGTGCATAAGCTATAAACTATTTTGCTAAAATATATAATACACTGAGAATTCGAAGGATGAAGGTGGATGGTGGACAATCCCCATGTCTGTGAGAAGTGAGCAGTGAGCTCCATTCCACATTTCAAATTTCAACAATACTACCACTACAATCATTCTCACGTACCAATCATCATAATAACACCAGTATTACTACTGAAAGCAGAAAAAATATAATACATAACATAATATGTAGAAAATTTCACGGACAATCAGGTCTTTTCTCTAGTCTAGATTGCTTATACTCCATTATTATTAAAACTTGTACAAAGCGACGAGGAGGATGACGAGATGGCAAACTTGCAGCAGCAACCGAAATGCTAATACTATAAAACAGCTCACAAAAGGAGAAGACGTATTATTGTATTGTTGCTGACTGATGATCTGGTAAAAAAAATGTTCTGCAAACTTCTTTTTCTTCTTCTTCCTAAAAGTTACGTGTTTGAACAGATAACGAAACAAACAGTGACGCGAGAGTGACTTTAGCAGAGTTGAGAGTTTGAGAGGAGCAGGAGCAAGGAAGAAGAATTTGTGGTGGTGGAGGTAGTGGAACCTCAACCAACTCGCTCGCTCAGGCTCAAAAGCGTCGCCAAATACCACAAACGCAACATCAACAAAGAGAGGAAAGGTAATGTAAAGTAAAAGGAGAGAAGAATCGTACGGCGAATAACATAACAGCAGCAGCAGGAGCAACAATCATCACATCGTCCAACAACACCACACACACACACCACCGAAGACCGAAGAATCACCACCACCACCATGGTCGTTCGTTACCATCACCATCATCATCGTCGTCGTCATCATCGCCGTCGTTAGAAAAAGCAGGTCTACCTGGTTCATAATAATACCTGGTAAAAATTCTTATTTACTTAAAGCAAGAGGAGAACCAACCATCTCTTAAATATAGTATATTTTTTCTTCTTAGGCTACGTACACAGAGAAGTACGACTTGAAGACATTGTATACTCTATTAAGTCTCTAGTAAGAGTAAAGAATTTTGTTTGAGGAGTTCTGTTGGCTCTTTTATATCATATTATTTTTATCGTATTTAAGAAAGACTTGATTTTGTTGAGCCCAAGAAGAGCTTTGGCTTCGGCTATTTGCTCTTGTTATAATAATCGCCGTCACAGGCTTAGGCTTGCCACATAAAAGGGTTTTTTGAAAGTACAAAAGGACGACTGGCAAAGCCTCAGCAGCAGCCATTTAGACATGAAACAGTATCCAAGAAAAAGAAGAAGATTATTTGAGAAACGAAGAATAGGATGGGTATGAATTAAGAAGAAGAAGAAGAAGGGAACCGAAATGCAAAGCTAAAGCTACCCTCTTTGTATTGTTATCTTTCAGTCAGGTAGGGCTCCTCACAGGACGAGAAGATCCTCTTTTCAACGAAATACGAGAAGGGATGAGAATGGACAGTTGAAGTTGAATTTTCCTTTTAATAAAGGCGTAAGTTAAGTAAGTAGTAGTAGTGGTCAACTTCTTCAACAGTTAAAAGCATATGCTATGCATGGAGTAAAAACTACACAAATAAATATATTTCTATACAAATGACTTATCTACCTACATATCTGCACCAACTCTAGCACAGCCGTAATAAAATAAAAACCAAGTTGTAGTATTATTATTACAACTTACGAGCGACTTTGTCTTCTTTCTACCTTAAGCAAAAGTCATCTCATCATCATCTCTGTAAATATGAAATATAAACTCGGACTTTTATGAGCCTGCAGCCTGCCTGCCTGCAGGAGAGGAAAAAAACCATGCACAGGCACTTACTTGCACTTGCAGGGAACAAAACCCAGGAAAAGGTAAAAGCCGTAAGCCGAGTAGTAGTAGTAGGTAGTTAGAAAATCGAAGAGGAATTAATACTATTATAAAATGTTTTTTAAAAAAACAAACGTAGAAGGTGTTTTATGTGAAGAATAAATGCACGTAGGAGAGCTACGAAACGAAAGATAGGGAAACATTTCAGCATTCCAAGTATTAGGAATAATCAAAATATATATACATACCTTCAAAAAACCACCTTGAGGCTAAATCACGATTTATATTGTACAGAAAATGTAACCACTTGGCACACTTACACTATATTACTTTCTCGCTCTCTTGTTATGGATCTTCCTGGTTTATGCTGTGTATAAAACTTACTCAGAAAGTTCTTTTCTCTTCCTCTTATATCAACCCAAACTGAATAATAAAATGCTATGTAAAAGGCAGGCGTAAGATTATTGGTAGAAAAAAAATGTTGAACAGTAATAATGTGACTTGTAAATGATATTATGAACGAAGAAGGAAAAAGAAGAGAAAAGGAGAAGAGAGGATTATGATTTTGACTGCGGCTGCACTGCGACCTGTTTTCTTTTGGTGGATCCTTCCACCACCACTGCATAGTACTTAATAATAAACACAACAACAGCCTTTAAGTAGTAGAAAAGTTCTTTTTCTTACAAGACAATTTACTTTTCGATACAAGACTAGACTTTTTAAGAATAAATATATTTATATAGATAGTCAGTTTCGTTTGAGCTGGAGTTAAAGACGTTAAATCATCACTTGCTTAGGATATACTAATATAAGTATCTATAACCAAAATTGTATATGATGATGATGATGATGATCGGGATTTAATCTTTTTGTGATACACAAAACTGCTTATTTTATCACAAAAACTTTGATGAGTACAAGATTAACGAAGTAGATAAGCTGGTTAAGTTGCAGTTTTAAGAGTCTTGGAGGCTTTATTTGGGTTTTAAAATTATAGATGCCTTTTTTTAAATTAAAAAAGAATGTTTGATGAAGGAGAAGGAGGAAGATGAATGTTTTATTCTGTTATGCTGGTGCCACTGCTGCTGCTGTGATTTTTGTGAGAATGGATTTACCTATTACGTACGTAGTAGTGGTAGCAATAGCAAATGAACAAACGTGTGGAAAAAGTTTGACATAATCAACCACATCCTCACCCTTACTCAACAAAAAATAACGTTTCTTTAGGTAAACACACTACGTGACTTTCCTTTTGTTTTTAGATGAGAACAAAAAAAAAGAATCTTTTTGTGTTGTTGTTGCTGTTGTTGATTCTTTAAATCTTTTTTCCTTTCTCCTCCTGTTTTTCATAATTTAGCACAGATTGTTCTATTATATTCTCTTCCTCTCGCTCTCTCTCTCTTTCCACAACTCTTTGATGTGGTTACGTAAACCTAATTTTGCATTAGTGCTTTGTGGTTCCTTTTTACTCAATAAGTATTTTACTACTACTCCTCTTTGTAAAGGCTTTTTAAACCAAACTGTGATCTTTGTTGGTGGTCAATTTACATAAACAAACACATGCCTTGAGTCTCTCTCTCTCCCAATCTCTTGTGTTTTTTATGAAAAAACATTTTTTGACATTGAAAGCATAAAATAACTCAAGATTAAAGAACAAAAAGCCCCGTTTTTTGGTAACCACTTCTTCTGCTGCTGCTGCTGATTATCAGGCATGCATTTGTTTTCATAATAATAATTGCAGCCTTGCAATTCACTACGGGCAAACTCGTATTACAATTACAAGGCAGTACAAATATCTTCAGGCTCTTCGTTTCTGCGTAGCAATTTTTGTTTCTTCTCTGAATCTTTTGTGGTGGGGGTGATTTAGCTATAAAAAATTTATAAACACAACACAACAAACAGAAAAATAACGTGGTGGTGGTGGTGAGGCTGAGGCTAAAGCAGTAGCAAAAGCTCATTGATGCAGTTTAAATTAAAAAAGTAGTGTTTTTTTTCAAAAAAATCCTTTCTTTTCTTTGGTTCACAGATTCCTGTGAATTGTTAATGAAATGTGATGCTTTCTACACTTTAAAATTTATTACGAATGCGTATAAACATCTGATACAGAATAAGGATGTATGAAATGACTACCAGAGCGTTTTTAAATATTTGTCTGATATATATATGTGTGAATAAAATTCCTTTACAATAATATGCATGTCTGATTAAATGAGAAAAGCCTTCATAGCCTAAATAATAATAATAAGCCTTTTTGAATATAAACGAACCAAAGGTTATCAACAGTTGCTAATTAATTCTCTTTAAAGAAGCGTGTAATTAATGCGGACTTACTCAATGCGAAAAAGGGGTTTTATCATATACTTACATTTGTATGTATGCTTGTTGTGCATTGTACATTTTCCTGAGACAAGAGAGCGGATTCAAATCTCCAACAAAGGGCCAATTCAAACGGAAAATAGAATTGCAAATTTATGCATGAATGTCTTAAAAACTGCATGGTGCAGACGCAGAGGCAAAAGATTACAAATAAAAAGCCAATAAACCGCTAAACCATAGGAGGACTAATAATAATGATATGTTTGAGCAACCTACCACTTACAATTAGGTTTCATGGTAATTGCTATAGCATAGCTACTTTTTTGTATGGTCATTGTTGTTATTTATTACACTCGAACGAAACGTTTCATTTTGCTGCTGTTTACCTTCTTCTACCTACATTGAAATTTCTTGTAGTATATTTTATATATACAAGATTAAAAGGAATTCTCTCTGGACTTGAAAGGGGAATTAACCATGTCGAATCCCTTCATTTACACAAATCTCCCTGATTAAATACCCTATTTAGGAAGAAAATAGTAATTAATTATCTTCTTTGCTGTTTTAAATTATCTGGTTAACTGATTCTTCGTTAATGTTACACGACAACCAATCTGAACCAGGTAGCTCCTTCATTTTTTATATATTATAAAATATTACGTACATCACTTACACGTTTCTCACCAACCTTACGTTACGTTGTTGTCCGAGATTAGAATGACCTTTCCATCTGTTATCTTTTGTGTCAATTCCTAATCCAACAAAATTACGTTTCTTGTTTGCTTTTCTCGATCGTTCTTATTACTTATCATCATATCATGATCATGATCATCATTTTTATTATACATAATCAACCTAGTCGACCTGGCCAATAATTTAATTCCACAAACAGAAAAGTGCAAAACCCTTTGCAAAAATATGCATGAATGAGTTGTTTTTATTATATAAGAAACGAAAACTTTTACGGATGGGATGCATAATATATATTATGTAGGTAACTTAAAATGATTACTTTTGCTGTAGTTGCTAATAATGATGATGATGATAAGTTAGTAGGATATTATAGTTTGCTAAAATAATATGCAAGCAAAAAAGAAGAAGTAACTGAATGTCTAGATGTAAACCGACACCTGACACCGTCCCCATTGTTGTTAATACGTACAAGTTAGTAATGAACCAGCAGCAGCACTAACGAAAAATTATCAAGATGTTGTTGCCGATGATGATGACGACGATGATTGTTATTTGCCGTAAGTTGAATACCCCTATGAATCCACAACGTAAGGTACGCAACAACCACACTTGAATAGCAAAGAGAAACAAGAAGAAGAAGAAGAGGATGCACATCTCGTTTTCATTCAGCTGGATAATGTCTGCTTTTGGTATAATGTGACAATAACCTTTCGTCCGTTTAGAATATCAACGAAGAAAGAAAACGCAACAAGTTACCACCACACCACTACTTACTTCGTTCTTTCTTAAGATTATGATGATGATGGCGATGACGATGATGATCTTTTATAGATATATCTTATCCATCTTTTCCGCACAATAAATTTTTAGTGAAAATGATAATAATGCATATAATATGCATGACGGTTCAACCTTTCTCCTTTATTTCTCTGCTTCTCTTCTCTTTTCTGGCCCTGTACTTTTACATTTGGACTAACTCTTCTTCTAAACTTGTATTATTATTATTACATATGCATTTTTCATCCCTATTCTGTAGCTGAATAGTCGAATGACGAAGCCCCTATTCTTCGTCATTCGACTGTTTGCTGCTGTTGTTATTTTATGTTATGGATGGAAAGGGTGCGTGCTCGACAATAAAATGAAAACGATTTCTTCACGAAAAAATAAACTACCTACCTACATGGTATTTTATTTTTATTCCATGTTGTTGTACTTATTATTGCCTCTTCGCAGTAGTAGTATTATTATTATCTCTCATCATCATCATTGTCATTCTTACTCACCATTTCTCACGGGCAGTTAGATCGAGACGACGAAGAACCAGAGGAGTTAAGAAGTGAAGGTAGTGAAAATATACTTTGGTACGCACAACACAATTGTACATTAAATCAAGTAATATCTTGTCAAAAGTACAAATGCTCGAAAAAAATGCTTGCATTTGCAACGAAGAGCGAAATGCTCACATAAGTTAAAGTCTAGGGAGATATAAGATGCATGGGAGCAGCAGCAGCAGCAACAGTCTATTACAAGGTGTAATAGCTGTCTTTTAAATTTTTAAGTACTTTCTCTCTTTTCCTTAAAGACAAGTTCACTGTGTGTGTGTGTGGATGTGGAGGCAAAATGTATATAAAGTGCTTATTCACTGATAGAGTCAAAGTCACTGGTCCTGATCACAATTTAATTTTTTTTATTTTTACACTTTTGTAAGCATATCAATTGAGCAGAACCATACATGATTATTTTTCTTTGAAAAAAAAAAAACAGTCTTTGCTGTTTCGCACTGCATGCTACTTTCATTTTTATTGAGGAGGTGACGGCGATAGTGCTATGGTGGTGGAGGTTGGTGCTGCTGCTGCTCCTACTCAATCTCAACAGCTTCCTTGATGATAGGTATAAAAATGATTAGAAACAAATGCACTGGAGTACAAAGCAATTTCTTTTTTTTATCAAATAAAATAAAATAATTTAAAAAATCTTTTCCTTCCTCCTTGCTTCCCCTCCTCTCTCTTTTATTCCTTCGTCTCACTCACTCACTCACTAAATAATGATATGATCGTTGTAAATTACTTAACTTTTATTTAAATTGATGCTGCCACTATATGTTATCATTTTTACAGCGAAAATAGATGGATTGAAAGGGTGACCAACCTTGAAAATTGCATGACTTCATATTATTATTATTCTTATTACTATTTTTACTCACTAACTTAAAAGTAATAATAAACCAAGAAAGACAACAGGTAGAGATAGAGAGAGGGCCACATACTTAAAAAACCTTTTTTATAATGGTCTTTTGTAGCCTTGCAAAATAATTTCTTTGCTACTTGCTGTTACATCCATTACTAAAAAAACTTAGGTTCATTCAGTGCTAAATAACTTGGTCACGCCGAATAGTAGCAGCAGCAGCGGTAGCAGAGTATAAGAGAGAGAGAGAGAGAGAGAGAGAGTAAAATTTATTTCGACAAGTTATTTCATTTTTCTAAGGTGTCGCGGATTACACTCATTCCATTTCATTTTTACTGTAAATTGTAATATTAGTTCCCATATCGTTATATTATAACAATGCCATTCATCATCATCATCACGCTGGGCATTAGTTGGAATTACTTCTTTACGCTGTTTGAGTGAGCAAGATGAAAAATTAGATATAAAAATACTTTTGACTCTTTTTGAGTTACTGAAAGAAAAAAATCTTTCTTCTTAAGCCTTCATTTTTTTCTAATAGTGGAAGGCTCAGATCACAGGGTTGCAGCATCAGCAGCATCAGCACGTAACAATGATGACGTGAACAAAACTAGAGTAGAAAGTCATAAAACAAAATAAAAAAGCGTTGTTGTCGTCAAAGAAACAGCGAGATTTTTTTATTTAATTATTATTTTGGCGTATGAAATAGAGTCATTCCTACTACTTACGGTTGTGTACTGTGTGTAGTAGTGTACCTCATTTCTTTAAAGTGACCTTCGAGTAGCATCAGGTGGCCGAAAGACTATAACTTAAAAATTCTAAATTAATGCTGACAGTTTAACTGTATAAAGTCTCTTTTTTTAAATTAAGTAAGCTTTTGCGCATTTCTACCAGTTTTTTAAAGAAAAGGTTATTCTTTCTCATCAAAAAATGAATTTTGAAATTTAAAAAAACGACGACTTTTAAAGCAGACCTATTTAAAAACAAAAACGACTTACTAAAGGCAGCAACAATATTAAAAAAATAAATGAACTTGGTTTTATTGTTATATCACCGCACTATTGCACCGCCGCACCGCATCGTAGCTCACTGCTAAATAGAGTAGATGTTCAGATGACATAAAGCCTTAACACGTTATGACGATTTTGTTATTATGATTATGTAACGAAGAGGCTGTCTGTCCTCCGTTCTACATTTGAAAAAAACGGCGCAACAACAACAAAGTAAAAGGAGATGACGATGATAAGACTAAAGGATATCGAATACCTTGGAGAATCCTGATAAATCCAAATCAAATCAGACAAATAGCAGTCGAATAACTGTATCTTGGCAACACATCAGTATTATTTTTGAGCTGCTCAGCTCTTCCATCAACTGATGCGCCAAACAAGTTTTCAAGAGGAGAGCTTCAAAAAAACGCCAGCAAAACAGAAAAAATCACGACAGCAGCAGCAGCAACGGCCAAATTCATTTAATTTCACACTGTTGCATTATTGTTGCCGCTGCTGCTGCTGCTACTTACTCTTGCTCCTGCTACTCTTCATCACACAACAGACAAAAGTGATTTCCTCTCATTTCATTGGCAACACCGTGCCTTACGGTGACATTGATGTTGAAATAAATTCTTTTACAGCTTTTTTTGCACATTGCTTCATTCCCCATATAATATTAAGTAACTGTAATTGAAAGAATCTTCGAATGCAATTACTACTGAGCCAGTAACAAAGCTCCACGAACAA
>JAHZNJ010003636.1:0-16042 GCA_027744475.1 Lepidocyrtus cf. sotoi NNG-2020
ACCGCAACGAAAGGCAGACAAACATAAACCCACTTTTATTAAAGCAGATGTGGTGTTATCCACCAGCCCGCTTTGCGGGCTTAATCTGCTAGTTAATAATAATAGCAGAAGGACAGTGGATGAATGATTTTGTTAAAAGTTAAAATGAAATCATCTTAATTAGATGTAAATTTGTGCAGTTTCATTTAATTTTAAATGGCTTCAACTTCAAAACTGATAAAAAAGTACTTTTTTGTACTTATGTGGTTAGTTTTTTTTAGTAATTTGATGAAATTCCAAAAAAAAACTGTTCTGATGTGCAACATTGAAATATATTTCATTTTATGTTTTGTCCCTGCAACAATAATTTTTAAGAGAGATTTTAGAAAGGTAAAATGGACATGAGTTTGGTTGTTTCGTAACAACAAATTCTTCAACAAGAATGTTTCCATTCGATGATCAGAACATAATTTTTCTGACGCCATCATAAAATTATCATTGCAGAAAATCAGTTATGGTAATTAGCCTGTTTTCACAAAATAAAGTGTGAGGAGGGCGATTATCATTGAGTTGAAACAATTTCTTCGAGTTTGATAAAAAAAATCAAATGAAAGGAATAAAACTTTTTACAAACGTTTTTCTTCTTGAAGTGACTCTCATTTTGCCCATGTTTAATTTAAATGATAATGATAACAAATGAAACTTTTTTAAAAAATTAGTCGAAATGATGAGTTTGGGTATGTAATTAGCAGCTAAACATATTAAATTAATGTGGTGGTGATGAAAAGATTGTTCATCAAAGGAATAAATTTCTTCCCAATAATAATGATCTAAGCTGCTGCGTGTTGAAAGCATCGATAGGTAACTTACTAAAGCATTTATTACTTTACTAGACAGAGAGAGAGAGAGAGAGACCGACCGTTTTCCTTTCAAGACTTCTTGACCGGCACAAGAGAATTAAAATTGAAACATGTTTCAATAAATAATTTAAATTAGGATAATGAGCCATTTTTTATGATGGTATTTACCCACTACTCACTCAATCTCTTTCTTACAAACATTTTTTGTTTCAATCAGGTGAAGTGAAGCAATTAAAGAAACACGTCACACCTTTTTACCCATGCATACTACTTTCCTCATCATCATTTCTTCACTAATATTGTGTAAAAAGCCGCAATCACTCGTGAAAAATAATGCTACTGCACTGCTATTCCGTTTGAATTTTTTGTTCGCCAATTTTCGATATTTTCGATTATTATTCCCTTTTTGACTAAAATTTATGAACGACTAACTTCAAAGAAAACGAAAACTCCTTGTAAAGATTTTTTTTTCTAATTAGTAATCTATCGAAAAAAATTCAACGAACACTTGTAAAAACCTGAAACTAATACAATCATCCTCAAACATCTCACAGAGCAAGAATAATTTCAATGCAATATTATGTTTTAATTTTTTTTATTTGTTCGATTTCAAAGAGCGATAGGGTAATAAAATTTTAATAAAGCAACCTAATACACGTCGAATTCTACAATACAACTACTACTGCTTACTCAAATCAAGGTATTTTTTGAAATACGAAGCAAAAAATTCGTTTTTTTGTTTTCTGGACGACTGAACTAATGATACACTTATTTAACTAAAGAAAGGTGTGTGAGTGAGTGAGTATGTGTGTGCTGTGGATTAAACAAATTCGAATTTAAGTTTGTTTCATTTCATTCTAAGAATCCCCTCTCTTACAAATATTTTCTCTTAAATACACTAGAAAAAGGGCAATAACATTTTACTTTATAGAAGTTTTTAATATTATAGAAACGTAATCAAAATCTAATTGCATACTTTATATGTGGAGCATCAGACAAAAAGTAGAGGTGGTGGTGTTGTTGTTGGTAGTAAAGTATTTAATACGAGAATACCACAAATTTTAAAATCAAAACAAAATAAAGGGTAAGAATCAAAATAATGCGTAGGGATAAATGCCCTGTCTGTACTTGTGTAGTAAAAACCCTGCTTCAATAAAATACGTATATAATATGAATATACACAGACACACACTGGAATAATATTTTTCATGGACGAATTACTTTTATTAGGTTACTTTGCTATCATACTAGACTACTTACATAGTTACATGCAAGCACGATCAAACAAAATGTATTAATACTAGATTGCAGAAAATTCAATGCACTAGTGCATCCCCCTCGATATTTCGATGATTTTAGGATAGGATAAGATGATAGGAGGGTTGCTACTGCCGACCTGCAACTCACCAACGAGAAACGAAGGAGAAGGAAATGAAAAAAGATAAAAAGTAGTATTATTTTGTTCTTATCTATTAAAATTACTATTAATATTTCAAACAAGTAGGATTATTTTATTGACTACGCTAATTAAAATTAAAATATCAATGGTTGCATGCATGCAAGTACACAGAAAGATAAAAAATTATGATTTTATTTAAAAAATCCTTTTCCCATTTTACCTTATATGAATAGGGACAGGGTTTATGTTAGCAAATTTATTTGTGTGTAAATTATACCTAAAGTTTGGACTCAATTGTATTGATATTTATATTTATATATATATATGTATAGTTTTATTATTGATAATAATGGTAATTAAGTTTTGAAAAAGAATTTTTATTTAAAAAGTGAGGTTTTGGTAGGGAGCCTTGTAGAAAAGCACCTATAAGGTAAGGAGGAGGGGTACTACTACATAAAGTGCAAGAAGTAAACACAAAATAAGATGAGGAGAGGACTACTTTTTCATAGTAAAAACAAATGTTCTGATGATGCATTATTATTGACTACGAAATGGCTTAGGTCTTAATCTCTGCTCGCCCAAGTTTATTGTTAAGGTTCATGTATCATAATTGGTGCTGTTGTTGGTTTCAGAATTTTTAATGGGGTTCTGCTCCAGAGAGCGTCTTGTTCTTCTTGTATCAGCTTTGAGCTTAGAGCTCAATCTCAATCGCAACAACACTTGCACACAGCTCATCGTATGAAATGGGTAGCTTTAACTTAGTTTTTACTTTAAAAAAGATTTTTCAAAGAGAGGAGAACAAGTAGTAAGAAAAGTAAGTAAGAAGAAAAGGGATGGCTGAATGGTTTTGTAGTTCGAGATATTCCTTATCACCCTTCATTTAATATCATTCATTCCTCATAATCATTATCATCATCATCAAACAATTTTTGGCCTTTCTCCTTCCTTCCCTCCTTCTTCTCCTCCTCGCTCGCTCATCGTAAAAAACGATGATTATTATGAGATCAGGCGAGAAGAAGACAAAAAAGTTTTAACAACCTAAATTGTTTTAGCTTTTCTTCTCTTTGCAGAAAAATTTTCCCTTGAAAAAACGTTTCAAATTCGAAGGGATAGATTTTCTTGGCTTGTGCTAAGTTCGAGAGAGAGAGAAAAGAAGTAGAGGAGAAATAGAAGCATGATAATAACTGATGTGAGTAATGCTAACTTGCTTACTGTTGTGGGAAGATTTGCTTATTCGTGTTGAAATTTAACAAAGCAAAAATCATGTTTACATACGTTTCCTGATGTCATAAACCGGAAACTGATTTTCATTTTATATGGGATTGCCAATGTCAATGGAATGGAATTTTGTTTGCTTGCGCGCATATCAGCAGCAGAGAATGAAGATGATACGATGACGATGATGATGACTCGATCGTTCTTTCTCCTCTCCATTGAATTGTTAACAAAATCACAGTTCACTCTCCAAAAACGCTTGTGATCTGCTGTGATCATCTGATCGGATTACAGGCTTCCTTTCTAGAAGAAAGACTACGACATTGTCATCATCATCATTACGCTACTTTATTGGCGGCGGATATACATATACCAACGCCATGCCACAACAATACTATTTCATGATTGAATGGAATGACAACAGTGTGCACTTGGCATGCCACCATTCTCCTCCGGATCATTGCACTTTGCTCTCAATTTTATTTACTTACGTTACGTTAAAGAGAGAAAGAAGAGGCCTTCTTCTTCATCTTATTCTTCTTACAACATAACACAAGCCAAGAAAATCGTTATGATCATAGTTGCGTCCTAGGAAAGGAAAAGAAAAGCTGAAGAGAAGAAAGAAAACCTTCTTCTTCTCCTTCTTCGCCCGAATTATTTGTTTAGCATTCATGATAGTTTCCTCAACAATTCTTTGTTGTTCCTTATTATTTTATTATTATGGCTGTTGCAGCGATAGCTGAACTGACAAATGAAACTCGCAATTTTATACGCATCACGGAACATTCTAAAAGAAAAGCACACGACGACGACAAGACAAGACACACAAGATCAGTCTCTCATAATAATAATAACAACAAGATTCAGGGAGAAGGAGGATGATATACCGACTTAGCAAGCGAGCGAGTTAACAAGGCATTATTTTTTCTATTCCGTGCTTCACTTGCATTTCTTATTCTTTCCTCTTCTTCTCCTCCTCCACCTTCTCTCTCAACAACATCTTCTTCCCTTGACAGTATTAAAAGCTCATGAAAGAAAAAAATCCACAATGCAATGGCCCGGCGCTACTCCTCCACTCCGCCATTGCAATCTAAGATTGCATTGCATTATTTTATGATGATGATGACGATGATGATGTTGGGATGAGATGATAGGAGTCTAACCAAACTACTCGTCTTTTTTTTACAATAGCGAAATTGTTTCGCAATTACTCTTCTTATTCCCGTGAATTTGCTTTTTTTATTCTTGGTGCGGTTGGGTCTCTTTGCCGTCGTCATTATGATGATCATGAAATCATTGTTCTGTCTCCACCTCACTTTCGTTTTTGTTTCATTTCAGAGTATAAAGGGATACATGTATGTATGTATGTATCTACATCCTCTTCAGAAACTGTAGCAACAATTTCAACACCGTCATCATCATCAGCTCTCAGCAGCACTATTATTATCATATCG
Source organism: Lepidocyrtus cf. sotoi NNG-2020 (assembly GCA_027744475.1). NCBI lineage: Eukaryota > Metazoa > Arthropoda > Collembola > Entomobryomorpha > Entomobryidae > Lepidocyrtus > Lepidocyrtus cf. sotoi NNG-2020. The sequence goes on from JAHZNJ010003636.1 coordinate 4,908, forward strand.
TCATCCACACAGCAACTTTGTTGACAATATGATAATTAGCTCTTTTAAAGCCATAGTATTATTGTATCATTACCTAGTTAGCGAAATAATTGAAAAACAAAATTGTCAACGCTTGCATCTAAAGCATTGTAAAGGCTAAAAAAGAGTGCAATGGACATGGTTGGACATTCTATACAAAAAAGAAGATCCGTTGGTGAGGGTGACGATGGCTCTGGTGGTCCTTCGTCTTGGTTTCTTGGCTAGCTAAAAACAGAAGTGTCATGTCTTCTTGTTCAAGTAAACATGTTGACAATAATAACAACAAAAAAGTCATTACACCATTATCGTAGTACATAATAATTGTGAATTAGATTATTAAAAGTTGTATTTTTATTATTATTATGTCGTCGAGTTAACAATGTTATGCATATTTAAATGCTAAAATTGGCGAAAGAGTTTGTGCTTTGTTGAACGTAAAAGTGATGTGAAAATCTGATGTTGATGCGATGCATGATGCTGTGCCGATGATGATGATTATTATTTCCCCCTTACGAACGACTTGTGAGAAATCGTAAAAAAACTTAGTAGCCCTGGCTTCAGCTATTATTGTTCGTTCAGGCATTGTTTTACTTTAGTATGGGCATATCATCAGTATTATATTCTCTCGCTCATCTCGAGTGGCTGACCATGCGTATTATCATTAGCGTTTGTAAAGGAGAATAATGAGGGAGTTGAAAAAAATAGAGAGTTAATGTTTCTTGCTTGCATGTGTTTTTCAAAAGTATTAAATCCTTTTTCGTCGATAATTTGTTAAACATTTAAAGATTTTCAGAGATATAAATTTTTCCCATTATTATTATTACTATTTCAAATGAATTAAAAATCCCCTGTACGAGGAGGAGGCCCAGCTACAAGATTTCTTTTGAAATGTCAGTTAGTGATGAATAAAAAGAGAAGAAATGAATTGTTTTCTTCTATTCCCCCTTTTGATGTAGTAAAAACAGAATCTAGTTTTCGGGTCTTTTCTTTCAAGTTTACGTAAAAGAAAGCTTTCGGCTAGACACATGCATATAGAGCAAGGAAAAGGTTTTTGGAATTTAGGGGAAAACAACAGAAATGTTCCATGAGGGAGGGTAAGATGGGGCGAGTGTAAGCTATCCGGATGTTCGCCTTTTCCCTGATATTTCCGAAACGGGAAGTATTCAAGTATTTCACCTTGAACTTTTTTTTAATAAAGCGTCAACAACAATCCTCAACGCTTTGTTGAAAGGGAAGGTGAATAATTTGATGATGTTGATGATGATAATAATATGATGATGGTGGTCACAATTTAAAAAAATATATAAAACAAGTAGGACAATGATAATAACAGTGATTATGATCCTTTTTAGCATTAACTTTTACCTTTAAGGGAGAAAAAAGAAAAAGGAAATGATAATGACAATGACATGAGCAGGCTTAGAATGAACGGGTGTATGACTGCTGAAAGGAAAAACTGTTTACTTTTACTCCTCTTTTATTTCATTATTGCTGCTGTTGTATTTTCTTTTAGTAAGTAAGAAGAATGTTAACGACTTTCAGTAATAAAATCTCACGAGATGATCATGATGATGACGAGTTACACAAAGACAGATAGAGGCTAAGAAGCTCTATAGTTCTGTCTGATAGGGATTTTTAACTACGTTCTTTATCTTGAGGCGTAGATACATCTTTACTTAAAAGATACGTCTTTAAAATCCTGAAGCACCAACAAACACCGCACACAGGCTTCAGGGGCTGTTGCTGTTGTGAGTGCTGCGTGGCCCATTGCAAAATGTGATTGTCTTATTAACAGAAAGAGAGGCAGAGAATGAAATGAAATGACATTCGCCTTACGAAGTGCTTCTGACTGCCACTGCCACGTACGTTTCACTTTTGTAATCGCGCATTAGTGCATTGCTTGTAGTAAAAGTAAACTCGTCGTGAGATTAAAAGTCTTTCTGTTTGCACTTAACTTTGTTATTATTATTATTTCGTTGTTGGTGACCGTAATTTTTCAAAGGGAATTAGCAAAAGCGTCATTGTCGTCACCGAAGGAAGTCTAAAAAATTTAGCAGCAGAAGCATTCTATCTATCTCAATTTTCACTGTCATTTTCAGAGTATATAAGAATTTGTGAAACAGGATAATAAATGATGAAGTAGGCGTAGAAATGCTATACATAATCGAAAGTGAGTATGTAGTTGTTATTCTATTAAATACTCACTCTACCTTCTTCTCCTCATCAGGACAAAATAAGAAATGGTTTTTAAAAATGAATTATAAAGAATTGTAGCCGATGACTTTTGCAATTGTTTTGCGGTAAAGGAATTGATACAAAAAAGGGGAAGTATTTTTCTCTTAGATTACTACCCCTGCTGGTAAAAAAATAAATTGAATGATTTATTATTTGCTACGTCTTTTCCTGCATTGCAATAATGATAGCAGTTTGGTTTCTGATTTGGGGTTGTAGTGGAAGATGTTGGCGGAGAAGCGAAAAAGGTTTTCCTTATGCAAATTTTTTGAAAAATAGACGAGGATAATATGCAATGGAATGAAATGAAGGGGAGAAAAAGTATCGTAGAATAAATAGCAGTATAAAAAGCGTGGCTAACCAGCAATAGACAATTGTTGCAGGTGAACTTTCTCGTAAAACTCAACAAAAACAGTTGCAGCTTATGGTCATTACTGCCAACTATTATATTATGAGAGTAAAAGAGGAAGAAGGGAGAGAGAAAGATAGCTACAGCTACAGCTACCGTATGCGGTAGAGGTGAAGGAGGGAAGCAGGACTTAACTAAACGTTCTAAAAGTCTGTAGCTAAAACAGTTATTTTCCATAAAGAAAAAGTTTATCCTACTAATAATAATAGTAATAAAAAAAGGGAACTGGCATGGTGGTGCGGTGGTGGTGACGGTGCGTGATGACGATGCCGGTGTAGTGAATGTGAAAATGCTTTCTTGTTATTTTCATTTTCCCGTCTTTTGATATGACTTTTTACCTGTTTAATCTTATACGTTTATGAACCCTTTGTAGAAACTTGGAATGGCTTTTGTAATAGAAGAAAGGGCAAAAATATTATTATGCTATTTCGTTAAGAGAAGAAAACTGTTGTTGTTGTTGTTGTTTCTGTTCTGTTGCAGCAGTACAGGGCAAGGGTTGATTCACGACGAGAATGAAGTGGATGATAAAAATGGAATGTTTTTATTTAGAAATTTAAAATTTTTTTGTATTGCGCAATTACCATTATTTTCCCCAGTAAAAACTCTCATAAGTTGCGTAGTAGTAGTAGTTTTTCAGATATTACTTCCCTGAAGCAAATCCCGTTCTGTGGAAGAATAAATGAGCGTTTGTAGTATGATGCTGGCTGGGTAATTGGAAAAGTGGAGGAAGAAGAAGAAAAAGCATTGTCATACTTATGGAAAGGACGGGAAAGGAAGCAATATTATACCAGAAGAGAAGTAGTTGTTGTTGTAATGAAATGGTCTACTTTTCCCCGCTGAGAAATAATATATTTAATATTAGAGATACATATGTATGCGCGAGAGAGAGAAAGAGAGAGAGAGAGAGAGTTTGTGTGGGAAATGATGATTTTTTTCTTTGCTTGGAGCACAACAGCAATCTAAAAATGTAATTTTGTTAGAATTTGAAAAATATTGCAATTATTATGTTAAAATAAGGTACAATCTAAAATAAACTAAACTAAACTTATCCGAAGAATTAGATTGAGCTTGGTGTTCATTTTGTTGTTGTTATTATTATTGCTGCTGTTATGTTGTTGTTATTCTCATGTATCGTTTAAGCCAAAGGGTTGATGGTGGAGGAAGGAGGAAAGATGCCGTAAATAATGCAAAATCCTAAAACACGGTTAAAAATGGTAGCCTTAGCGAAAATTCGTTACTGAAATGAAATCAGGCTATGTAGTATTGCGTAGCAGCAGCAGTAATAGCAGTAGTTTGTAATCTTTTGGTAGAAAGAACTCTTTTTGCTTTAAGACAAAAAACTAATTACCTAAAATAAATTTGCGACCTCAATGTTATATATATGGCTGCTGAAGCTTTATGTGTATAGTAGTTTAGTTAGTAGTAGTCTTGTACATAATATGTTTTGTTGTTAAGAATAAGGTGTTTGAAATTCAAAAATCTTTCACTAGCCGAACCACCACTACCACCGCTCTAGTGTTTTGTTTACTATTATTAGTGTTCCTTTTTAAAGAGCCAGAGCAAAAAAGTGTTGGACGAGATTGTTTCGATCAGATTAATTGTATGTTTTTCCTTCATAGGAAGTTTACTAGAGAAAAACTACTTACTTTACTACTTGACTGCTGCAAATTAGGAATAATATTTTTTCCGACCAAGAAAGCAAGAAAGAGCACAACAGCCAAACCAACCTTACTACGAAATTGTAGGAGTAAGCAATAAGCAAGTTGCTGCTGCTGCAGTTGTTGCTGTAATTCATTTTTTCTAATATATGTTTTTTCTAATTACATTAGTTCCCTGAAACAGCAGGTAGTAAATAGTAGCCCTGGTACTGCTAATAGCAATAGACCAGCCAAGCTGAGCCAAACCAACTCATTTTTCTGATCAAAATGCTCTTTAAACTTAAATGTGTTTTGTTTTCCCTTCTTTTTCAGACTGTGTTTATTTATATGATCATTTCACGATGATCAACAAATAAGTTTAGAAGAAAACACAACACACATGAACACAACTCAACCCAAAAATATTTTGTTAGATTTACTTTTCTTCTTTTTTGGAAGAAATATCATTATTATTATTATTATTATTATGGTGGGTAGAAAAGGAGATCAAACGTTTTGCCTACTACCTACCCTACCTACCCAAATCAGTTTACGTTTTCTTTGTTCCTTACTTACTACTACTACAACATCAAAATCAGAGTAAAGTACATTCCACTCTCCCTCACACATGTTTTGAGTTTTGATTCAGTAATAAATAACAATAAAAGCATAAACAATTGTAGCTCATTACATACTAACCTATTGTTGAAGAACAAGTAATAAAATACATATCATTTTTTTTATAAAATGGATTTAATTTTAAGCCCGTTTCAGTATTCAGTCAGTCAGTCAGGCACTAGAGCATCAGTATCAGTACCCTTTTCATAAAATTTTGAAGAAATGAATTCTATAATTCTATGATATAGAAAATAGATAGATAAACTAATAGATAGATTCAGGGAGAAGAGAAAAATAAATGAAATTATTCTTCCAATGCAATAGAACCAAAAATACTTTTTTCCGATTCACTATATGATTTTCGATCTTAATCTCCTGACATGGTGTTGTTGTTGAAAACGCGTTCAATTTGCTTACGTACTATTTTGACTTCAAGTTTAGCAGAGCAGCAGCTCAACAATTATTATATTTTCTTTCAAAAAAGTTTAAACCTAGTTAATTTTTATTTTTAAACTACAAACTTGTGTGTGTGTGTGTGTGTGTGTGTTTGTAAAAATAGGCAATTAGGCGATTAAAAAAGATCAAGAATCTAGATTGGCTTCAATAATATTTAACAATTTCTTTCTTAAAATTCAATTTTTGAAACGATATGTAAACAATAAAGCATACGTTTTCATCCTCAGCTACAAAATGTTATCCTTGTTGGGAATAAATCACTGCACTGATGCTGCTTATTCTGCGGTTGTTGTTCAAAATGTTTGCTTTTCGAATAAGAGATTCATACCAAAATGCTCATAATATATCTCTGAAATCTGACAGTTCACAGGGATTTTCTTCATGCGTCTCGCATTATGCCTGAATTTTTTCTATTCTTGTTTCTTTCACCGTGTAAATGGTATTACATTTTTGAATTGGGGGTTTGTTTGTTGATGATGATTAAAAAAGCAGGTATAATATGGGAGGTGTTGTTCTCTAATTAAACAAAGATCTGCTGACCATCTTCATTTTTTAATCTTTTCTTTCTTTATTTCACTTTGCTCGCCAGTACTCAATATTTCTGTGAAGTTGTAAGAAGAAAAAAATTGGAATATTGGCTCAGTGAAAAAAAGATTCCTGATGGTGGTAATGTTTAAGAGAGAAGGATGGGAAAAATGAGTTTAAGCTACGTTTATTACTGCTCGTCATGCTCAAGCTTTTAAATTTTTAATGTAAATTTTTAATAAATATTTTACGAAGCGAGTCAAATTCATGAACAATTTGTTTCTATATTGCTGTAGTTTCATTCTTTCTACTACAACTACTACAAGTGCTCTTGATCCTTCAAAAAATAAGTATGATTGTTGAGGCGCATTATAGACTCTTATCTGATCATTTTTGACTAAATATGCACAGGTTTGTCACACTTCATTTATTATGTAGAGAAGTGAAGTCCGCAGCATGACAATTTTTTCCCCAACGACGACGACGAAGACGTCGACGTTTGCAGTTGTCGTGGTTGCGTTTTGCATCTCATCTCATCTCATCCCATCCCATCCATTTTTTTCTTCTATATAGTCTTGTTATTGGCTGACTTGATTTGTGACGTCTTTGTTCATTCTTCCTTCCTTCCCAGTTAGCAAAAATTTATTGTCTGTGCTGTTGAATATTATATATTACCTATGTGCATTTCACTACGACCTGTTAATTTGCGCGCATTTCCGATTAATTTTACATACAAGGATCTTCTTGACAGCAGCTTATTACGAACGAAGAAATATAATATAATATAAACCTTTCTTTTAATGTTTTCCAATTACAGCTACAGAAAAGAACGGCTGTCAAGTGAAATTCATGTTCTCAATTTATTTATTTCTCTTTACTGAGAATGATTAAATGAATGAAATCACTCCGAAGAAATCATGATTATCATGACGAAGTCTTATATTTTATTTTCGCTCAGGTTGTTGCTGTTGTTATTATTATTGTTGCATTTATTGTTGTGTAAATAGAATAAATGGAGTAAGAAAAAAGGAGGTAAATGGAAATAGTATGTGAATGAGATCACTCTTACTTACTCTTTCGTTTCATGTAAATACAAATGTAAAAGGAACAATTCAAAAAACCCAAGTGCATCTTCTTCTTCTTCTTTTAAAGTTTTTGATATTGATAGAGGCAATTCTGTTTTTATTGACGCTGGCGTTTGTAATAATGCTGCTGCAGCAGATTATGATGATGATGATGATGAAGAAGAAGAAGATGATGATTATTGCAGCTAAAAGATGAAACGGATAGTTGAGGGAAGCATGCTTCTCTTCTCTACATGGTAGCCTCATTATTACTTATACCTGAGATATTTTCTTTCTTTTCTGTGATGATGATGAAGATGATCGGAATGCAATGCAATGAAATGCACTAAGATTATGATTATGATGATGGTGTTAACTTATACTTTTTTTAAAGAAAAAGTCTGGCTGCTGCTGTGAGCCCTTCGTCATCGTCATCAGCATCTTAATATCATTATTATCGTGAAATTTTCGAAATAGTAGAATGCACTACGAACGAGAGAGTGATGGTGGTAAATTCGCGAAGCAAGTGGGACCATTTCCTTAAATGCGTGTGTAAATTTGAAGAAGGCACATGATACGTTACCATCATCCAACCACATAAAGTGAGAAGAGTAGGTATAAGGCATTGCTGTATTCAACGATTCAACTCGGATTCTTATTCATTTGTATTGCCGACAAGACAAGTGAGCATAATGTAAGGGAGCGAGCGTGTTGGTTGTTGTAAAGCATTTTTTAAGAAGTTTTGATCCACTTTTTTTGCAAAAAGTAAAAAAAAGAAGTAAGTTGCGGTGCGAAGGTGGTGGTAGTGGTAGTGGGGGATGAAACGAGAAGTACTTAGCGTGGCGTTGCGTTGTTACTGTTGGCGAATAATGATGAATGGATGCACAAAAATTTGCTGCTGTCGTTAAATGGGAAAACAATGCAATGCTGCTGCTGCTGTTACCTTGCTTAAAGCTTATCTTTTACGAACATTAATGAAGGTAAAGTGATAGTAGTAAAAAGTGCGTTCTTTTCTACAAATGCGCTGCGTTCCTTAATGCTGCTGCTACTGCTTATTTTAAAACGCTGCTGCTGCTGCTGCTGCTGCGCTGCTAATCCTGTACCTTCTCAAGGCCCTCTCTAAACTTTTTCATGTGTCTAACTATTTTTTTCGCTCATACTTTTCGCTTTAGTTTTGCATCCGCGTGCATGCATATACGCATACACACAATATTATTGATAAATCTTTCTAGTTTGAGCCTGAGATGAGAGCGTTATTATTATTGAATGTAATGATGATAACAATAATAATAACTACGTTAAGGAGGCTTTAGAAAGAAAATTCAACGATTTAGTTGAAAGAGTTGCTATGAATTTTTGAAATGAAAATTTAGTGTGGTGTTGGATACTACACCAGACACATCAATTTGGTGAGTGAAGTCAGTTTTTAGGATTTTTAATTATGATTGAGGTTTGAGGTGCTAGGAAAAAGTTTAAGAGACGCAGACGACGAGAAGAGGTGTGAGAAAGAAAAATCATTTTCATAGAGTGAAAAACCATTATTCATAATTGAAGGAGAAGTGAAAAAGGAAGTGAGGCACCTGCCTGACGAGAGAGACCCAGGCTGCTTCCCTCCAACCCCGTCTACCTCAACAAATTACACACACACACACACAACGACAATTTATTTTATCGGAACTGCATTATCGGGGAGGAACGGAATTAAATTTAAAAAAACCGAAACCAGGATGTGCTCTTGTTTAAATTGGATTTTAACTCGTTGAATTAATTTGTGCTTGATGTGAACTAGTCTAAGAGAACCTTCTACTTTCATTTCAGTGAACTTTTCTGGTCATTTTTTTTTTCTGCGGAAAGCAAATTGTGAAAAACCTTACCCGAAATTATGTGAATGTGAACAATATTGGAATTTTTTCACGTCCTGAAATCCTTTACTTTTTCCTTTGCAACTGAAATAAACGGTGCTCAAATGAAAATTAGTTATTTTGACAGTTCAATCGTTTCTGTAAGAAGAACTGAAGCTGAGTTCATAGATTGCTATACATAAGCATGAATAAGTTTATTCTGGTGAGTGTATCTACGAAAATCAAAGAATTTGTAACTCGTTAACACAGAATCTGCATTTCCATTATACTTCCGTTTGTTAAAATTCGATTGTTTTGACTTTTGCTAAACAAATATGAATCAAGTTAACAGTTTGATAAAGATGAAGTATGTCTTGGGGCATAATGAAAATCGCAATAGGCAATACCTGAGATATTTCAAAGAAGCTGTGCAACAATTTTAAAACCTTTTTCCAAGTTTACATTCTTATCGAATACGTTTTTAATTTTGAATTCCATTTTATGAAATGAAATTACCATTTTTATATCGAAAAGGGAAATGCAGACGAAAGTGTAACGGAAAAAATATTTTTTTATTCGAAACGTTCAAAACTCACATACAAAAACTAATGGATGGGTACCTGTTTTTAGATTTTACTGGTAGCGGGTGGGGTAATATGGGATTTAGGTTATGCTCACAGACCAATGCCTCCACGTCATCCTCTGAGACTCCAGAGGATGGCTGCTCGTGCTCCCCTCCATCCCAGACCCCCTCGCCATCATCTTCACTCACCGCCACCACAGCAACAACATCATGCTTCACAACAACATCCAAATGTCATTCAAGTAGCGCAGCAGCAACAACAACAACAACATTCACCGAAGCCTCATCGGAGCTTTAAGCCTAGGATTCATATTCCTTTGCTTCATGGTCTCGGCCATAGACCATTTCTAGCGAGATTGCATCATCTTCACCACCATCACCATCCTCATCATCATCATCATGGTCCACACAAACATGCTCATGGACACCATCATCACCACCACCATCATGGGCGACCTGGTCAACAAGCTGTAGCTGCAGCGCAAATGCCAAGACTTCCTTCAAATATTTATGCTGCTCAAGGAATCAAACCTCTGCAACAAGGGCAACATGTCGGATTTCCTGCTATTGACGCTAGTCCAACGGCTTTCCCCAATCCATCAGCTGCACCAGTTGGTCCTCCTGGAAGACAACCACTTCGACATTTCCCATCTCATCATAATCGCCATCATCATCCCCCTCCTCCTCCACATTTCAATTTCCATCAAGATCCTTTTGGAAATGAGCCTGTTTCTGAATTGCCATCAAATGCGGGACATATTATTCCATCTCCCTTCTCAACTCAAGCTGCTTTGCCGCCACAGACTACGGCAGCGTATGGCGAATCCAGCCCAAACCCTCATGGATTTCTTGCATCCACTTACAAAGGATGGAAGCCAATTGCAAAACCATTCCAGAGCTCGTATCCTCGTGCGCCACCACAAGACCATAATAACCATCACCCTCCCCAACCAGCTGGCCTTCCTGATTTCCCTCGTGGGCCTCATGATTTTCCACGAAGCCCAGGATTTCCAAGAGGACCTCAGGACTTTCCTCCATTATCCGAGAATCACTTGCCTTCTTTCCCCATTCATGATTTCCCTAGTGGACCCACAGGGCCACCAGGAAGTCAACAAGAATACCCGAGAGGACAACAGGAAAATGCTTTGGATGGTTTCCCTAATATTAATGAGTCTCCTCAACTCTCCGGGTTCACTCGAGTTCCTTCCACTACCGGAAACCCTGCTGCAGTTACTGTTAATAATAATCCATTTGATTTCCCTCAATATAATCCTGCTTTTGGTGGACAACTTTCACCAGCATTGCAACATCATCATCATCATCCACATCATAACCACGCACCTGGCCATCGTCATCGTCACCGTCCTCATGTGCATAAGAGACCTCTCTACCATCCACATCCTTCCCCGTCACCTCACAACCACCAACAAGACTTCCATTTCCAAGGACATCCATCAACTACACCGAGAGGAGAATATCCTCAGTTCTTACCTGCTGCAGGACAATTACCTAATCATTATGATAATGTTAATACTAACACTCTCTTCAGGGAAAATACGATGAATCTGAGACCACAACAACATCCACATCCGCATCAACTCAACAACTTGAATAATCTGAATGGACAGGACGTTCTTGTTCCATTGCCTCCAGAAATCGGGGATAGCGTCCGTCTTCCCAACTCAATCTTCAATGACAACACTTGGGCTCAGAATAACCGTGATCAACCTTTCGAAACAAGCCAATCCGAGG